>SKCR01043894.1:0-34462 GCA_019454045.1 Zanthoxylum bungeanum
TGGAGAATGTCTCCATCTATTTAACCTCCAAGCATGATATTGTACCTTGATCCATTTTGTAATCTGAATTTTGGGATAAAATTATTTTAAGGAGGGAATGATATAATAACCCTAATTTTTATAAGAGTATTACTGTCATTTCACCCAATACATCATGGTAAAAGTGGGTCAAATGGTCAAACCTAAATTTCAAATTTTAGGGGTTTTAAAATTAGAATTTGGTGATTTTTTATTTAAATTGAAATTGATGCAAATTTCAAGGGGTGTCCTTGATATTTTCTAATAATTAAAAAACTCTCCCTTCTTCTTCTAGGCAAAAACTATGGATGAGCTTTTTGTAGAGAGAGAAAATAGTGAGGGAGAGAGAGCTCAAAATCCGGCGATTAGGGCCATTATCCAGCGATAAATTGGGGAAATGATAGAGGAAGTCGTAAAGAGCATTTAGGTTGTGGTATTATCACCGGAGGTGGCTGTTTTCCGGCTAAACCGATCTTAGATTGAGAGTTTTTTGGTCATTTCAAAAAACCGGAGCATTAGATGGAGAAACGGAGGCCACCATTGGATTCAGAATTTCGAAATCTATAAAATAATATTGTCCATATCTGCCCAGTCGCCAGAAAATTCGTCATTGACCGTGGTGGTCAAAAGTTAGTTTTTGTCAAACCTCATTTTTGAGAGTTCCAGACATCATTTTGAACCTCAGAGATAGCTATTGGACTCGTTTCAACGACAAGAATCCAATCATGATATCAGATTTACGAAACAACACTCCAAACCCGAATGCATGCAAAATGAGGCGATCGAGGTAATCGAATCTTTACCTATTTTAGTTATGATTTTAAATTATATACATATATGACCATATGTTGAGTTGATGTGTGTATATTTATGGTTATTGTAGGCCTGAATGGGTATTTTTATGGTATTGTATTATAAATGGATAGTCCGTAATTTAAATGGAATCATGCTGAATTTCCATTACATTTATACGAGATAATTAATTTGGAAATTTTACATATGAGATTTCGATATGTTACTTTTAAGTAGCCATTTGGAGGTCACCAGTTAGCGAGACCCACGTACCTCGTAAGACGTGTTGAGTGGGCACAGGGAGAGTTTTGTAGTAGTGTGATCAACATAATAGATTTGATACGATAAGTATTGTTGTAAATTGGTTTCATATTTCGAACGTCGGATTGAGGTAGGGATTCACTTTCACGCCTTAATTACAGTATAAAATTATTTATTTATATCACCATGTTAAGCATATAGAAATTATGTTTTAATATTAATCACATTTTTATGGAAGGTGAAATGCCATAAAGGGCGGTACGACGCAACCATTATGAGTTTAATTATTATATTTCTATAAATATCTAGATGTTAATATAAATTTAAATTGGATCGGATCTAGATTGGTAATAAAAATAAAAATTAGGTAATGTAAAATTGATATATGTGGAGCCCAATTGTAGCACACATCATGGATATTATATTGTCCCGTTGTGATATTTACTTGTGTGGAGTCTAGTTGTGGCCCAACTTATAAACCCTGGTTGTTTCATTGTGGAAAATATTATGCAGCCACGAGTGGTGCTATTTGGACTGTGATGACGCGATCCTGGGTGTAAGTCCCGACCTGCACATAGTTGATTTATTGTGGCTCCGTTATGACACATTGATCGCTTTCATCTCCCCGTATTGGGTGTATGGTTATATTTTCTCATGTGACAATTGTTAGATTTGGTGCTCGGAGTGCCAATCCGGATAGTTTTTATGTCCGATTCATAAATATGAGTAATTGTATTTTCCATAATATTACTAAATTTAAACGGTAGCACCCTTGTCTTTTATAAGCTTATTCGATCCAATTGCGATTAGATTTCTGATTACGATTAGATTGAAACTGAATCTGGTTCAGTGATACGTGTATATTAGACAAATACCCTGAGATTTACAGTATAGTGCGCAGTTACAACATAGTTTGTAATTGACATTGGGAAGCGCATTATTAGTTGTATATCCTTAAATAAAGTTTCTGGTCAAGATTTGCTAACACAGGTCGGTTAGTAAAATCCGTAGAGACCAGTACATGTCGTATATCGTGACTTGGTCCGATGATTTATCCCATTCAACCATGAGTCTTGGGAGACTCGTATAGACATGTAGGTGTTTATTTGATAAGACACTAAATGACTCACTAAAGGTTTCCTAATAGATCATACACCAAATTCAATAGGAACCTTCTCGAGTTGAGCGAGCATAGTGGTCATTCGACTTGAGATACCACTGTGGATATATGAGCTATCCTCCACACTTTGATGGCAGTCACATCAATGATCTAATCATGATCAGACATCTGCCTGTTCGTTGATTGTGGACTGATGCTCATGATATCTTGTGCGTATCAAGATAGGATCCGTCAGTCCTGTGTACAGGGCATAGGCATCCATCACTTGTTTACGATCTAGTATATCCATGGCCGTGATATAACATTGGAAATCAGTTCCGAGTGTTATTTCATGATCGTAAATTGAAAGTCAACTGTATTATACCAAACGGATTTGACGTTCTGATCTATATGCCAGGTATAATACAAGTGGCCTATGACGGAGGGATTATACGTATATTATGACCTCGGCTTGCATAGTTTAGCGAGATTATCTGTGGTCATCATAATCCATGAGTGGGAGGATTATGGACACGAAATTGGATTTCGTGACGGATAAATCTAAACTTAGGGAGTCCCATAATATGAAGTATACTTGTTGAGCACTTGGGCAACTCATTATGAATAATACGGATTATTCATAATACTTCATCATATTAAATGAGTTAATTCGAATCGTTTAATCGGTTTAAATGATAACACATGCATTAAGGAATTTTGTCCGTTAATAATTATTGTGTATTTGTATTTGATACATAATACGATTAGATACACATCAATTATTTTCAAAAGAGATTTTGATACATGCCATTAATATATGTATTTGTTATTTAATGTAAATAAAATACATATATATGTGTAAATTAATTGTTTAATTATTTAATAGTTAAATAATTAAAATTAAAGCTTATCCATTTGTCATTAATTGAATGATACATAGTGAGATTTAATTGGTACACTTGGCATGTTTTAAATCAAAATTTGTTTGTTCAGTTTTGATTGGCTAATATAAAGTTTGATTTGATTTATATTTTATTTAATATGATTAAATTATAAAAGGCCCAAAATGCCCCAAATTTTCGTCATTCTCCCTTTTTAAAAGCAAAAATTTGTTTTCTATTTCTTTAATAACCACCATTGCCGAGACTTCAAAACAAGAAATGGGTTTCATAGTTCATTTGATGATTCAAAGAAAAGTGAAGAAAAAACACAAGGAAAACTTAGGAATTTGAAGATTAAAAAGGTAATCTTTAATCTTCTTAAGTATGTAAATTTGATTTCTTGTTCTTGTGTTCTTATAATAGTTCTAAGGTTTCTTTACTTGTTAAGAATTTGAGGTTTTTGGTTTTGATGGATGGATTGGAAGCTTGTGTGCACGTGTGAAGTGTAATTGGAGCTAATTAGTATAGTTTGTTTCCAATTTAATCAATTTATTGTTGGACAACATAGTTGCCATTCTAAAGTTGTTGATTCACTCGTAGATAACCTAGAATTGTTCTAGAGTTGTTAATATTTGGTGAGACTCATTTGGTGATGGATTAATTAGATTAATCTTGTATAAAATTCGATTTAAAGCATGTTTTATGGACTATTTTTCTTTACGTTCAGACCTGGAAAATGTTCTATTTTGGTGATGAAAATTTTATCTTTAGAATGTTTTGAGCCAACCGGGTGACAGCTGTCCAAACAGTGAATCTGTCACTGTTCGGGGCAGCCCATGAACTGCCCCGATACTATTGGAGCTGACCTGGGTAGTTTCCATAAGTGTCTGGTGGTCGGTTCGGTCAAAAACATATTTTGCGTCATTTTACGAAAAATCAATTTTCATAAAAATTTCGTGAAGTTTCTACTAAATTTATGTCAATATTTGATATTGAATAAATTGGTTTAGGTGAAATATGAATAAATTATTCATATTATATATTGAATGATTTATTTGGTATTTTGAAAAGTTTTTAAATACAATTTCGCCCGAACCCGCACGAAATCGTATTTTAATTATATCAATGAAAATGTATATATTATATATTTTTCTTATGTGCGCATCATCGACATTGTGTTACTTGATACACACACACACACACATCTTACTAACCATGTAGGACTTTTGTAATACCAATTAAGGTGAGTTATTTAATCCCTACTGAACGCATGGTTTGCTTATCCCTTAATATCAATCATCCAAGTAGGACTCGTGATGATTTGGGAGAGTGGGAAGTGTGGTTATTCCTCGAGAGTTTTGGATCGTGTTGAATGGACTTTCTTCGCACATCGATATTGATATATTCTCGTAGGTATTTGACTTGTATTTAAAATTAGCAGACTATGAGTTTAATTAGGTGATGCATTGCAAAAAAATAGAACATTGTTTTAAATTTGGATTATTTAATCATGACATATGTTCACATTTTGACTATGGAATTGTTTTCTTTTAATATTTTACACATGATCTTGTATTGATTCATATTTTAAATATCCCATGGCATGCTTTTTGAAGTTATTTGACTTTTGACTGGTTTTTGAATCTATGTTATTTTATTTGTTTATCTAAAATTCTCTGACTCTGGTTTTGGGGGTCGTGACACTATATTTTTACACAAATATACTTTTTAAAGAGGGTTTTTCTCTATAGAAGAAGAAAAAAGAAAAGCAAATAGGGATGAGTGATTGAATTATTATTTCCAAATCAAATGGGCTATTTATAGAGATGGAGGTTGTCTTTGAAGATACATTTTATGATTATAGTAGCAATTCTTCAAATGGGTTACACCATTTCACTTGAATTTACATGCATTTTAACCCTTTTATGTGTAAGGGTACAACCTTTCAAAGAGTTATATTAAATAATCTAAATGAATCATTGCACCTTTGGAGTGTAATTAGACAAAAAAGAATATATCTTTCCATTTGAAATAATATCTTTCCCACAAGCCATAATTTCTCTTCATAAAACACCTTTCCACAAAGCACGACTATTACACCATTGTAAAATTATTTCAACATTTCGAAGTTTTTTTTACAACTGTTATCTAATCCAAGCAGAGTTCTGTGTTTTCTTAAGCCATTGCCCTCTATTAATTCCCATGTCTTCTATCCACTGCTATAGAAATATGAAAAGGAAACTAATCACTACAATAAAACGGACCTTTAGTATCCAAATATTTAGCGGCGAAATTTTTTCGACGCTAGTAAATCCTTTAGCGTCAAATTTAAATTTCGACGCTAAAAGGTAATACTTTAGAATCCTAGTTTCGATGCTAAAGGATCAATAATTTAACGTCGAATTATCCAAAAAAAATTTCACCGCTAAAAGGTGGACCTTTTAGCGTCGAAATAACTGTTTGATGCTAAAGGGTTGACATTTTAGCGTCGGCAAATTTTTTGGAATTTAATTTTAAAATTTTCGAATACCTCATTCTAAAATTTGAATTTATCATTAAATAAAATTATATTTAAATTTTTAACATTTAACGATGAATTTTTGATGCTAAAAGTCAAATATTTCGACGCTAAATGGTAAATTAAAATTTTTCGAATTCCCTTTTTCTAAAATTTGAATTTACCCCCTAATAAAATTAGATTTCAAATTTTGACATTTAGCGATGAAATTTCGACGCTAAAGGGTAAGTTTAAATGTTTTGAATTCCCGCTTTCTAAAATTTGAATTTATCCTCCAATACAATTAAATTTAAATTTTTGATATTTAGCGATGAATTTTTGACGTTAAAAGTCAAAAATTTCGACGAAAATAATTTTCACTATTTGAGGACCTTTAGCAATAAAAGCCTATTTCGTCGCTAAATGTTATTTTTTTCTCATAAATTCATTTGCTCTTTCTTTTCTCATATTCTCACTTTCTTCCTCTTATACTCTTCTCTAAAATTTCTTTTTCCTTAAGTGTGTTTGGTTTTTTATATTTTATATTAACATCTAATATATATTTCTTTTTAGTAGGGGAATATGAAGATGAAGAAATGGTGAAAATGAAGCTAGTGAAGAAAATGAAAAATATAAATGAAAGTAAAGATGAAAAATATGAAAGTGAAGATGAAGAAAATATATACAAAATTATATTTTATTATTATTATATTTATTTATTTATTTATTTATCTATTATTATTATTATTATTATTATTATTTTGTGATAAATTTTATAATTTTATTTTTATATCAATAAAAATATCATTATTATAATTTTTTTAATAACAAATTTGAAATATTTTTTTATAACAAATTTAACTACTTTTGTAATAAAATTAATTTAAAATTAATTTGTAATAATAATTTTCTTATAACCTTTAGCGTCGAAGTATTTGACGCTAAATGTAATAAAATAATATATATTTTTTAATATTATATCACCTTTAGTGTTGAAAGGTCAATCATTTGGCGTCGAAAAGTGTAACACTCTGATAATTCTGATGACTATTATGTTATAGGTGGTATGATACAGGATATAAATAATGCTCAAGCAAATATGTGCTCGTGAATTACTTTTTGAACATTCGATGAATTAAATTTATTGTTGAAAAATAATATAAAAAATAATATATATTTTTTATATTATATTAAAAAATAATATATATTAAAAAATATTAAAAAATAATATATATTTTTTATATATATTAAAAAATAATATATATATTTTAATATTATATCACCTTTAGTGTTGAAAGGTCAATCATTTGGCGTCGAAAAGTGTAACACTCCGATAATTCTGATGACTATTATGTTATAGGTGGTATGATACAAGATATAAATAATGCTCAAACAAGTATGTGCTCGTGAATTACTTTTTGAACATTCGATGAATTAAATTTACTTTATGTCATACTCCAGACGACACTTCGTATTTGAGCCATAAATTTTTCATACGATTTCTGATTTTTATGAATTTTATATCATCGGAAAGTTAAGACCGAGACCTATAATTTTTGGGTAAATATTTTTCCAAATCCGAATTAAAAGAAGGTTCAAAATCGTGATTTTTGTGGTTGCTACAATAAATTTCGAGTAAAGTCTAGAATGGGGTGTTGTGGCACAATCTTAGCCACTCATTATATTACAAGAAATCAGCCTTTTTCCTATAAATAAGACACTATACACTCTCCCCCTCACAAAAAAACGTGAAGAGCAAGACTGAGAATCTTCCCATGCCAATTTCTCCTATTGTCTCCATTTCTCAAGTCATTTTTGATCTATTCATACTTCATTCCAAGCATGGTAAGCTTTTTTTCTCTTTTTAACTTCTCAATTTTCAGTTTGGGCAAAAAGGATAAATCCCCAAATTTGCACCTTGCATACCCTAGAGGTTGGATTTTTTTAATTGGCATTGATAATATTGCTAACATATATTTTGGAGAGTATCATGATAGTACAAACATGGTATGAGGCCTTTAAGTGTATGAATGTGTTGGAGAATTATACTTTGTGATTTAATGATGCTAGATAATGGTTTGTGTTTGATTGATGGTATGAAATAAGTCTATGTTAAGTTGAGTTGAAGTTTGGATGATAGTATTGAGGATTGCTTTGGGCACTGTCATTAAAGGGTTGGTGCTTGGCCTTGAAATTAGGCGAGTGACGCGACGCCAATGGGCTTATGTCACGATGTGAAGCAAGAAAATGCTCTCTGCCTCGGGTCTGATCGTATGGACGTCGTGATGCTCAACACTTGGCGTCACGACTTAGATCATGAGGGTGCTCATTACCTCGGGTCTGATCCTGTGGGAGTTTCGATGTGCAACATTTGACGTCGCGACGCAGAGCAAGAAGAAGCTCCATGCCTCTTGTATGATCATGTGGGAGTCGCAACATGGAACACTTAGTGTCTTAACGCGTAACAAGAAATGCTCTATGTTTCAGTCTGATCGTATGAGCGTCACGACATGCAAGACCTGTAGTCACGACGAGTAGCAAGACCAATTTCATCTCGTTTCAGTTTTGTCCCAGGATGTTAAGGTAATTAACAAGTTAGTTATCTCGATGCATATGCAACATACATGAGCATCCACTACATCCATGGCCATAATTAGCTTCTAGTTTATATATGGTAACCATCCTCGAATACAAGATGAGCTAGATTTTCCGCAAGAATCTCTTTAATCGCATCCATAATCATTGGTAATAGTTATTAATCTGTGAGTGGACTTTTTTCTTTTCAAGTTGATATTTACTTTTTTGTTTTTGAATTAAGACTTACTTTTAAGCGCATAGGGCATTAGCCAAGTTTATTTCTGGTTATTTTATGAATAAAAATGTTTGAGAAAGTTTGATTTTAAAAGTATGATTTTTGTTATTTTTTGGAGGCATGGGGGAAAATCCACATCGGATGTGACTTATGGAATTGACGGATACAATATGTGCACATGTAGATCATGACTAGAGGACGACGATATGTAACGCTCTTAGATCCTAGTTTCAAGGCTAGGGGGATAGCGATATGTAACGTCCATAGACCCTAGATTCAGGGTCAAGATGATTGCATGGATTAAGGGATGACGATACGTAACGTCCCAATAGCATGAATTTGCACACCTGACTCTAGTTCAGTGGCTTCAGAATGACAATACGTAACGCCCCTATGCGTCAGGTTTTCTACAGATTCTCAGAGACATGATTTTCATAAAAGATATTTTTATGAAAGAGTTTTCATGAGAAACAGTTTTATGAGAATGTCAGAGTTTTATAGACAAAAAAGATTTCCAGAAAATTTTCGCAGAAAGAGATTTGTTTTCAGATAAGAGAGACATTTCAGAAAAGATCAGTTTTCTTGAGATAATTTTGATTTCAGAATAATGATTTTTTCATAAAGTATTTCAGTTTTCGTTTTAAACTGTCCACTCACTAGGTCGTTCAAACGATCTAACCCCCCACTCCCAATGTTTCTATTTTACAGGTTTACCCGGAGAACGATCTCGAGAGGATGAATATTGATGATAGTTACTAGGGTATTTGAATCCACCAGATCGAGTACAGAGGTTTAGCACAGTTAGTGTTAAAATAAAGTTGCATGTCAGTCATTAGTAATGTATAAGTCTTTATAATGTGTTAAAAGTGTTCATGAACAGGGTTGTAAATAGAAGTAATATTGAGTATATAATTATGAGTATTAAAATGTATTCCATGTCGTTGAGTTGGAAAATTGTCCCTATGCATGAGTTTTTATTTTGAGAAGAGATTAGTAGTGTTGATAATAGTCATAAAGTCAGAGGCTCATGAGTATAGGTCGGCCTATTCCATGCCGGTAGCATCACCGAGAAAGGGACGTTATAAAAATATTCGTCGTCAAATACATGCTTTAGCGTCGAATATTATAATCCGTCGTCGAAATATTTTGACGTAAAACGTTGTACTTTAGCATCGAAATTTTTTATTTCGAAAATTTCGACGCTAATTATATTTCTCGTCCACGTTTTAGCGTCGAAAATTTTCGACACTAATAACATTTACCGTCAAAATTTTGTACTTTAGCGTCAATATTTTTCAAAGCTAAAAATCTTATTTTTTGTAGTGAATTTTCATTTTTTTTCTTATTAATTTTTACATTACATAAATGAATAAACAAACAAACAAACAAATATTGGATTTAAAGTTGTTCATTTGGGTGTTCCTCGTATAGGTGCACAATTTTTTAAAAAACATTTGTTGCCTTCAATTTTTAAAATTTTTATGATTTCACCTCTTAAAATTATAATTTATTATTATTTAATTCCCTAAATTTTTATATCTAACTCCTTCATGTTAGCTTGAAGTTTGGTTAGCTTTAGTCGAGCCCTTTAAAATAAAGATGTTAAGTTAAATCAAAATTATTAATTAATAATAAACTGACTTACCAGAATAGCTGGTTCTGTTGGCTGTAGTAGTCAATAATTTTAATCTCACAGTAAATAAAAATCCTTCATTACTAAATTATTATACACCTAGTAAACATTCAAGATGAAAATATACTGCCAATATAAATACTTTGTAATTCTTGAAGACAACTATTGTAATTAAGAATACAATATTTACATTATAATAGAAAAGAAAATTACATTATAGTTGTAGGCTGTTATTAACTTGACAGTATATATTAGCCCATTGATCACAAAGTTTCGAAAGATTATCCTTGGTGTAGTTATCAATTCCCTTAAATTAAAATGACCATTAACCAGGAGTTATTGAAAGAAAAAATTAATTATTTTCTATTTTAAAGTATTTTTTAAACATACATTATTTTTTAAAGAATATTGACATTTGTAACAATGTCCTGAATATATTTCATGACATTATAACCACACTCAAAGGCCAAAGCTGCCAGGTTGTTGCGGGCAATACATAAAAAAATAAACAAATGTTCATTATAATGGTCTCACAACAAGAAGAATCATCAGGATGTTCTAGGGCAATGGAGAACTGATCCATCCATGGTTTAAGCATCGGCATTCATCAATGCATATATTTCTTTCTGACCATAAAAATTTTAAATCTGTCAATTATATTCATAATAACACAAGCTAATTTAAACCTTATTCTAGAACCAGCCACAATCAAGATTCAGTGCGCAAAGAATACCTTATACACACCATTCGATCAATACCCCCAGCATAGCAGTGCAGGAATAAACAATTGAAAGAGCTTTTGTACGCAAATATTTGTCATAGGTCTGTATATATAAGCGAATAGTTCCAGAATGAGAAATTCTTATATATAACTTTTACCATCACAAAAAAGTATCAGCAACAAATTTAACATGGATAATATACAACTTCTTTCGATGTGAACTGATCTCCAATATTTAAGTTCACAATATTTTGCAAGAAGCCCTTGAATCAAAATATTATATATTTCCACAATCTTAAAACATCCATGAGATATCATGACACTTGACTCTTCTAGAAATCACTGCAATCTGAGAAACGTGTTATAATTTACCTGCTTAAGTGGTCTAAAGAAACGTTAATCTTCATCATACACACTTTGCATTGCATTACATCTCTCACATGAACTTATTCACCTCAGTAACCACATGCTCTTTGTCAAAAGTATGACTTCTTTAATAAAAATGTAAGAACCCTAATTCCCATCATTCAGAAACATACTCAATAACTTACTTAACACCTCCTGGATAAGTGCATTGAAAATTAACCCAGTGCAACCAAAGGCTTTGACATATATTATTTAATAAACTTAGTCAAAACTACCCCTAACAAAAAAAATACTAAGTAAAAAGGAGCTACACCACAATTTCATACTCAACAACAAAAAGATGATACAATCGTATGCAAGACTGGGAACAGAACATGTACTAACTTTGGGACATTAGTATCTGTTAGCGACATATTTTCAAAATGGATTTTGATGATGCAATACTAGAAGTCTTAGACGTGCATTAACGGATATTACAAAAAAGATGTCGAAGCACATTGGTGTTGGGGTTTTGGGCGAAGGGCGCGACGGAATCACGTTTCAAGCGAAATCGTAATTTTAGAATATTTTCAAATTACCGAACAAATTATTCAAGATCTAAAATGAATAATTAATTCATATTTCACCTAAACACGTTTATTCGATATCAAATAACGACATAAATAGGGTAGAAAGTTCGCGAGACTTTTACGAAAATGTTTTTTCGTAAAATGACATAAAACGCGTTTTTGACCGAACTGACCATCCAACACTTATGGAGACTGCCCAGGTCAGCCCCAATAGTATTAGGGAAGTTCATGGGCTGCCCGAACAGTGACAAATTCACTGTTGGGACAGCCGTCACCCGGTTGGCTCAAAAGTCATCCGATAATGCCATTTTTGGCATTTTTCGCTTATTTCAACTCCGAAATAATTTTCGGCAATTGTTCCAACTCCCAACTCCCAAAACACATCTAATACATTCATAAGACATATTTTTCATAACCAAAATATCAGATATTCCAGATCTGAAACTGAAAACAAAAATACCAATTTTTCATGCTTTAAATCCAAATTTTCAAGATTAATCCAATTAATCAAAAACCACACATGAAGCACCCAAGAAAAATTCAAGGCATTACAAGAGTGGTCATAACACTCTAGAATGACAACATGTCATCAAATGAATAAATTGGATAATAATTACAATAATTCTATCCAAAATACTTCACACATACATCACCACTTCCAATTCCATCCACCACAAACAAAAACCCAAATTTTATGAAAAGAATAAACCCTAGGATCTCATAAGATCATCAAGAAACAAGAAATTTAATTTCTAAGCTTGAGATATAAAGAATTACCTTTAATACTGTTGTTTCCTTAGCTTTTTTCTTGACCTTTAATACTGTTGTTTCCTTAGCTTTTTTCTTGATTTTCTTCAATTTCTTTCCTTGAATCATCAAGAAACTATGGAACCCATTTTTCCTCTAGAAGTTTTCGGCCATGGTAGTGTTTAAAATGAAGAAGAAAACATTTTTCCCTTTTAAAAGTCATGACCGACTTTGGCAAGGGCAATTAGGTCATTTATGCATTTTTTATTTCATTAAATTATAATAAGCTTTAATGTTAACAATCAAATTTGAACACTTAAGCTTAATAAATTCATGTCATATGTCACCAATAATAATTAAACATTTATCATAACAATTATGAAAAACTTTATCAATTAATCATTCAAATATTTAACATTTAAATATTTAAATAATTATTAATATAATTATTAATATATATATATATATATATGTATTTTTATTTACATTAAATAATAAATTCATATATTAATGACATATGTCAAAATCTCATTTGATAAATAATTAATATGTATCAAATAAAATTTTGTATCAAATACAAATACATATTAGTTATCATTGACCAAAAATACCCTTATGCATGTGTTATCGTTTAACTGATTAACTATCCGAATTAACTCATTTAATCCAGTGAAGTATTATGAATAATATGTATTATTCATAATGCGTTGTCCAAGTGCTCAACGAGTATACTTCATATTATGGGACTCTTTAAGTTTAGGTTTATCCATTACGAAATCCAATTTAGTGTCCATAATTCACACACTCATGAATTATGACGAGCACGGATAATCTCGCTAAACTATACAAGTCGAGGTCATTACATACGTTTAATCCTTCCGTCATAGGCTATCCGTATTATACCTGAGATAAGAACGACAAATCCATTCGGTATAATATAGTCGACTTTCAATTTAAGATCTATAAATAACACTCGGAACTGATTTCCGAAGTATACCATGGTCATGGATTTACTAGATTGCAAACACATGTAGGATGCCTATACCCTGTACACAGGACTGACGGATCCTCTCTTGATACGCACTGGATATCATGAGCATCAGTCCATACCCAACGAACAGGCGGAGGTCTGATTTAATAGACCGGTGACGTGACTGCCAGTAAAGTGTGGAGAATAACTCATATATCCTACTGTGGTATCTCAAGTCGAAGGACCACTATGCTCGTTCAACTCGAGAAGATTCTTATTGACGTTGGTGTACAATCTATTAGGAAATATTCAATGAGTCGTTTAGTGTCTATCAAATAAATACCTACATGTCTATACGGGTCTCCCGAGACCATGGTTCATTGGGATAAATAATCAGACTAAGTCACGATATACGACATGTACTGGTCTCTGCGGATTTTACTAATCGATCCGTGTTAGTAAATCTTGACAAGAACTCTATTTAAGGATATGCATCTTATAGTGGGCTTCCCAATGTCAATTACAAATTACGTTGTAACTGCGCACTATATTGTAAATCTTAGGGTCTTTGTTTAATATACACATATCATTAAACCAGATTTAGTTTCAATATAATCGTAATTGAATATTTAATCGTAATTAGATCGAATATTTGTATAAAAGATAAGAGGTGCTACCATTAAATAAGTAATATTATGGAAAATGAAATTGCTCGTATTTATTAATCGGACATAAATATGATCCGGATTGGCACTCTGAGCACCAATCCTAACAATTGGTGGTGAAGAGAAATGAATGTGAAAACTCAAACGACAAATGAAGAACATCTTGTGTAGTCTTAGTTTATGGGTTTCTTTATAAGTGATGGACATTCATATCGATGCATTAGGGTCATGTGCAAAATGATTTTAACTTTCAAATCTTGACATTTTGGCACTGAGATTGGCATATCGGTCTCCACACCAGCGAACCGATGCCTCTGTTATATTTTAAGCTATTTTTCATCATCTCTGGAACTAGACTACTGTATATCGGCCACTCATACTGATCACTCTGGAGTTTGCATAGTTACTGGAACCAACATAGAGAATATCAGTCTTCATATCGGTCAACCTTTATATCTTACATGCTCTCAGAAATTGGCATGGACCATGCCGGTTCCCATACCTGTAAGCATACCGACATACTGGACTCTATACCAGTCAGTAATCCGGTATAGAGCATGAATCTTCAACGGTAATATAGCAGTTACACTTTAGCAGACCAACATATCCGCATATCGATCTGAGACAGATCTGTTGGGGGCATACACATTCACTATGTATTGAGCCCCAAATATGTTTTTGCCCCAACTCTTGCACCTTCAAAAAATTTCTCTAAGGTAAAAAACATAGAGTAAATAAAATCTTCATCATTATACACTCATACTCAAGCTTATACACTAAATCTTCATATCATTTAGATAGCTTCGTTTTCATGGGTTAGCAACCCACATTAAATCTTCATTATCTTTATGAGTGCCCAAGTTGTACTTCAAACTTTAATATCAAACACTTGTGGTTGGAAGACCCTTGTTAAGTGGGTATACTCAATAAGAAAATTTGTGTAGAGAGTTTAAGAGTGGGTCATGAGAAAACTCTTGTGTAAAGATTTGGAGTGAACCTAGAGGATAAATTTTTGACTGCGGGTGAACCACAAAAAATTCGGTGTAAGTTGTGGATTCAACTAAGTGGAAATCTTCAAGTGCGACTTAGGGAAGTGGACATATGCATTATTGGCCGAATCATTATAAATCACCGGTGTAAATTTCTCTAAATTTATCTCGTTATTTCATCGCAAGTTTAATATTATATTTTCATATTATTTAGCATAGCTTGTGATTGAGAAATTGATTAATAGGCTTAATTGGTAAAACTACTAGCTTAGTAGTGTAAAATCGATAAGATTTTTATTTATGTATATTTAGGTCATTACCCAATTCACCCTCACTTGGGTATGCTTGTAGGTAATTTCAATTGGTATTAGAGAAAGTTATTATCAACAAAGACTTAATCATCTGAGAATCGATCATGGCCTCTACAAACAACTCATCAAATCTTGTCGAAGGATTTTCGACCAGAAGACCTTCTTTCTACAATGGAATTGATTGTAGGTATTGGAAGATGATGATGTTGAACTACCTTCTAGGTGTTGATGTGCAATCCTTCAAGTAATCACACAAGGTAGAAGAATGCCAATGAAGAAGGATAGCAATGAGATGGAGTTTCCGAAACCTCACTTTGAATGGACCGATGAGAAATACATACAAGCCTCCTTAAATGCTAAGGCACTCAACTATCTACTTTGTGCAATTGATCATAGTCAAATTAACAAGCTTCAGAGTTTGGAAATGCATATGAATTGTGGAAGTCTTTAGAAATGGTTAATGAAGGCATAATCCAAGTCCAGGAGTCAAAGATCAACTGATTCATGTATGAGTTAAATAGTTTCAAAATGGAAGCCGGTGAAGAAATTGAGCATATGATTTCTAGGTACACAATGATTGTGAATCAACTTAGTACTTAGGAAAAAAACATTGACTCTAGTAATCAAGTAAAGAAAATTCTTAGGTCACTCCCTAAATAATATAGGTTTTGCACATCCTCTATTAAGGAATCAAATAATGTCAAGAATTTGAAATTAGATGATTTAGTTGGAAAATGTTGGAATATGATATGGAGCTCAATATGGACTGAAGGGAAGAAGAAGAAACGAATAAGAAGAAATTAGCCCTTAAGTCATTGTGAGAAAATGAGATAATGTTACCTCTAGTGATAAAGAAAAAGATAATGATGAAGTCGTGTTAAATCTCACAAGAGAATACAAGTTTGAACATCAAACTATGTAAGTTAGACGTTTCTATTTACTCTATTCCATTCAAATTCTAAAAAATAAACAGAACCAATAGAGATGTAGCTTATGAAAGCAAAAAAAAAAAAAAAAAAGAAGATATCTGGTATATATCCAACTGGAATCTCCTTGTTTGTGGCAAACTTAGATAATGCTATGCCAAAACCTTCATGAGAAAAGTATCATTCCATTATAACGTTAGATTCACGGATCTCAACGCCTCCTCTTTAAGGAGACCAGTAAAACCACTAAGGATTGTAAAGAGAACGGATTAGTATCAAATACATGGTTATAAAAATAATATAATAATTATGTACAATATGAATAAAAATAACATTATAGTTAAAGTTCAATATGATGCGTGCATATTGCACTTTGAATCAATAACAACAATCTCATCTGGCATATAAGTTTAGGATGTATATTTTTGTTTTTGACAAGTTCAGAATGTCATATCACATAAAAAATTACTTCTTCAAAAGAATTATTTTCTTAGTTTGCCAAACACTACTTAAGATAAAAAGCCTTCTCAAAGATCAGATGATAAAAAGAAAAATCAATAAAAAGATGAGAGAGAGACCTGGTTGAATAGAGGCTTGATTAAGCGAAGCTTCAGCGTAGGATCAAACCTCTTGGTTAGGATCAAGAGTAGCAAACAAGTAATTGAGTAGCCATTGCTGATCTTTACCGACTGCCACTACACTACGGGAGAAAGTAGCATGAAAGGAAGAACATAGAGGGAAGCAAATAGAGGAACAGTGGATGACAGAGAGGGGAAGAGCTGTGCAACGAATCAAGGGGAAAAGCAAAGTGTGTTGCAATTTTTTTAGGATTTTCAAATTGGAAGGGCTGAAGTGACGAAATGAAGTAGGAAGAATTTCAGTAGAGGGAAATTAAAGATCGTGTTATGATTTTTTTTAGGGTTTGTCATTTACAATGTGTTTGGTTGGGGGGTTTTGGAGGGGAGCGGAGGGGAGGGGTTATTTTAAATTATATTTGTTTGGTTCAATTTTTTTAAAGGGAGGGGAGGAAAATCAATTCTAAGTCAATTTTAGCCCCCCTCCAAAAGTGGGGGGTTTTGGAGAAAGTGAGCAATTAAAATTTTAAATACATTGATTAATTATCCATACTTATACATTAAAATCCAAAATTGTCTTAATTACAAATCCTTCTTGTATTTGCTTCACCATTCAAAACCTAACTATTGATTTGGTGTTTGTTTTAATTTTATTTTAAATAACACGTATTATGTATAGCTTTTAATTTTAATTTTATTCTTTGTTTAATTCAAAAATAATAAAGCCTATATTATTTTAATTTTATTTATAAAAGGCTATAAGGATAAGATAGTAAATTAGTTTTAAAAACCCTCCCCTCCCTCCCTTCCCCTCCTTTGAACCGAATATATATTTAATTAAAATCTCTTCCCTTCCATCCCATCCCTTCCCCTCCCCTCCATTAAAATCCCTCCTCTCACATCCCTTTCCCTTCGTTGAACCAACAGACCCTTAGAATGCATTTTCGTAATTTGAATTTAAAATTAAGGTTATTTTAGTAATTGAATTGTAACATCCCGCCTAGGCCAGGATGCTACCGGCGGGAAAACTCATCTCCATAAGCCTCTGATTCTAACAAAATTTCGACATGATGTATTCGTAACATCATGCAACCTAGCTTATAGCTAGCACCCTTAGACAACCTACACAAGCAAACTCAAATATATGCAATCCTCATCAAGGCCTCAGGCCTGAACTCAATGAACAAAAGTAAATACTTGGCCTCTGGCCAGAACTCAAAATAGAACTATGTTATTACATAACTCATACATATGAAATACAAATGCAAATACAAAGACTAGGGTCGTGAGGACCTATAACTCGACCCAGGACTCAAAACTCTCTCGACTGCAATTGGCGCGATCCACTGTCTTCAAAGTCTTTACCAAAATGTTGCTGGCTCAGTAAGACTGTTACTGACCTGCAAAACTAAAAAACTAATACGGTGTGAGTCTTAATGACTCAGTAAGTAACCATGCAAGTATCTTAAGCGTACAAACACATACAAAGTCTAAGTTATATTTCCGTATCAACTTGAGTTGTTTATAAAACCATTAAGGCATTTCTGAGTTTGAATTAACCATATAAATCTTATCCATTTTATTTCCGTATTAACCATTTTTGAAGAACTCTTTTTCTAAAAGTTTATTTTTTAAAAACTCATTGCTGAAAACTTTACTTGAAAACTGGTTTCTGTTGTAAAATTCTGGATCTATTATAAAACTGCTGGTTTTGGAAACTACTTCTAAAAAGCTCTTTCTGAATACTGTAACTAAAAATTGAAATCTGAAAAACTGTTTCTGAAAACTGTTTGCTATAATCTGATTTCTAAAATCTAGGCACTGAAAATCTGAAAACTGTGTGCTGAAAATCCCAAAACTGAAAACTGGAAACTACTCTACGTCCAGGACAATAACTCATCTGGACGTCTCTCTACACCCAGGACCATAACTCAACTGGGTGTACTCTATGCCCAGGACCATAACTCAACTGGACATCTCTAGAACTGGTGGTACCCTACGTCAAGGACAAACACTCAACTGGCAACGTAGCGCTCTACATCCATGACCATAACTCAACTGGCAGTGTAGCCACCAAGTTCTGAAATCAGGATTTCGGGACTCTGTAATCCCCAGTCCTGCTCGAGGATCCGAGAGCGTCCCCTCAGTCCTCCACATGTGCATATGTCTCTGAATCCGCCAATTCCAACTGTATCTTTAGTTACATACTGAGGTGAGGTTTTACCTCATGTCCCGAAATATAAAACCATATACGGTATCTCAAAACTGAAAGAAAAATATTTTTTTGAAATATGTTATATTTCAAAACATTTGAAACTTTTCTTTGAAATATTTAAAATCTTTGAAAACATTCTTATCTTTTGCTTGACTGCTGAAAATCTTAACACATACACACACACGCCGATACTTTCTCATGATCCTTTCTACCTTAGCCATGCTTTACTATATGCTCATCTTTTAATATCATATCCTGAAACGTTGCATTCATGATATACATGCATTTCACACTAGTATACATATAATCATAACATGTTTTCCCATAAACATTGTTACTTATACTATCACTTTCTTACTTTCTTATATGCATCACTGTCATGCGAACTCATGACCACAATCTCATGCATTCATGCCACAAAAATGTATATACAAACACTTCTCATACTAATTTACTAATTTCATAATTATGCTTACTCTCGTATGAACATGAACCTTTGCATTCATACTAGCCTTATAAACTTACTAGTTCATATTTACGCATGCATACTAATATTCTTATATAATGCATAAATTACAAACTTTCAATCATATCACTAGTCTCATTTCCTAGGGTGTAGTTTTCTACAACCCCCAAACCCAAGTCTCAATGTATTAGGCTCATCAGTATTTACTCATGTTTCATGTATACACATATACATTATCATTCTTATACTTTTCTATCTTAGGTTTACTAATACCTTATTTTCATGAATTTATATATTCCTATATAAATATATATCTACTTCGTGTTTATGGTTATGCATCTACTTATAAAATTATTTATTATCTAATTTCAAAACTTAACATCTCACAAGTAATCATCACATGGATTACTTACCTAGTTAGGCGAACACTCGTAATCTTGGTCTGATCTATCAAAATAATAACAACACAAGGTCAGAACCGCTATTTGCGGAACTTTCAACTCATCTATAAAAACTTTCGGACCTTTCCGGAATACACGAAACCTCTCCGATACTATGGTTCAAGCTTCATTACTCAAATATATGCTCATATACTGTTCTAAACTAGCTAGATGGTTCAGATTCTCATTTTACGCTTTTGCGGTAAAACTTGCGGAAAAGTTTTCGCAAACGCTACGGAAGGGTCTTGAACCCTCCGAACTTAACCAAAATTACTTAATTACCCTCGCAATATCATATTTATATCATAACTATGTTTACGATCACCTACGCTCAATCGCGCGAGAAACTCCGTTTTACCGGAAACTCGCTAATTCTACCGAATCGATCTAATCTATTCCGTTTTTCCCCGGATTCTACCACATTTATTGTTTTAACATATTAAACCGTATCCAATTCATATCATGCTAATTCACTAAACTACGGAACTACTAGAAGCATCCGAATATAAAACTGTAAACTTTAATATAACAAATTCTAAACGGAGAGTCGTACCAAAATTCCGAGGCCATATTCGGACTCCCATCGGCCATACGAATGCGTTGGTGTCATCAGAATTTTGATCGGAGTTATTGTTCATCTGGGTATACTATTCATGTGCCTCTTTCTTCCTCGTTTCGTGTGAAACCGGCCACTGTTCGGTGAAATCGATTCCGCATACTCGTAGTTCTCATCGAGGGCTTCGATTCGGTAGGTGGCGCGGGCCATGAAACGCACCGACGAGCCGGGATCGGGAAATCCAAGCTCGAGCGTCACTTTCCATTCCGTCGCCGTTTCCGACGACTTCTGGACCGCCGTCAGCCACCGCCAGATGCGTGGTGGCCGGACGCTTCCCCTGCGCCGGTGCACCGACCGGCAGTGGCCGGATGGCCGTCGGCATAACCATAACCGCATTTGAGAGGGGGGTCGGGTGAGGGTAAAGAAATAAGTCTAGCCCATTTTTGATTTAATGAAACTATGGGATTTATATAGGTAATTTTCTAAAAATTACAAACTGACCCCGGAAAATTTCATTTAAGCCCCTATCATGGAATTTTCTAGAATTTCATATTTTTGAAGCCCTTCTGACGCGATGTTAGAAAAGTGTTCAACACAAAAGTTATTCGTCTCGGAAAAACGAGTCCGATGGTTCAAGAATCATCTCACTCGGAGTTCGTTTGCTAATTCTGTGGTCAAAATAGTAAACTTTATTCGTATAGTAAAAATCGCGTAACTGACTTTTGATCCCACACGTTTTCCAACGCGACGAATATTCATAATATATTATTCCAACCCATATAAAATTGCTTGAACTCTTATTTCTTTATTATTATCCTGATCCCGAGACTATAACGTCAGTCCGAGAATCTCCGAGAACATTTCCGAAAATCTGGGATGTTACATAAATATAGAAAGTGTAGTCTAATAGTGTTTGGTTCAAACTTAAACATTTGGTATAAATAGGTTGGTAGTTCCAATCTAGATGAGTGTAATCCATGAATTTAATTTCAATTATTAATATTATTATAGTATTAGATATTACTGACACTAAATTTATTGATATCATAATGTCAGTAATTTCTGATTTTTTTTTTTTTTAAAAAAAAGCAAAAAATAGTGCTTTTGTCTCACTTTATTGATATTTTTTAAAGAGAAGTGATACAAATACTAACACTTTCATCGAAAATAGCTACAATTATCGGTACAGTGAGAGGGATATAGTTTTATTTTCAGTAAAAGTGTAAATATATCTATCATTTTTATTTTTTAAAAGTGTCACTAACAAGTCTTAATAAAACCATTTTTAGGGTAGTGATGACATTCTTACTATGTCATCACACTGGCGTGGCTACCGTAGTTAAAAATTATAAAATCATAAAATATTATAACATTGTATGAAAATTACACAAGAATGCAAGTGCTAGCTAGTACAATAGTATAACATTAGTACCTAGCCATGGTACAATAATTTAAAACACTCTCAAAACTTTATTTAACCCAAGTAGTGTAGGAATCGTATGCTCATCAAATAGAGACAAGATATGATGAGGTTCCTGAGCTTGTACGTAAATATGAAAATACTACTAGTAATGCCAGCGGCGGAGCAGCGGCAACACCATGAACTTCATCCTGCCGTCTCTGCAATGAATGCCGTCGTGTTCGCCGCAAGCAAAGTAGTAAGGCTGCCACTTCTTCAGCACAAACTCGAAACCTTCCCCGCCTCCTTCTGTGGTGTTTGCTATCATCTTGGCTTTTGACAGGTCACATCTCAGGTAACTCCACAGGTTTGGTAATAAGTACACACTGTGTGGAAATACGGTGTCGTTTGGTGGATCATACTTGAATACTGCATCCATGCAACAGATACAACACATCAAAAAAAAAGTTTCATCTTGAATTATGATCTGATGGGCATATTATTTATGTTAGAGTGAGCGACACTATTAAATAACATTGTATAGTAATTTATAACTTTATCAATATTTACAAAATTATGTACCATTTGCAGCTGTGGATTTAGAGGCGACTTTGAGTTATCTTGAGTTTTGGTGGACTTATGTGAGTTCTTAAAATAATGATCTTATGGTATATAAAAGTTGAAATTGAAATGTAGTTTCAGCCAACAGCTGGTGTGGATTGTTGCCTTCTCTGTGTGCATTATGAGAAATTTGTGTATGTGACTTAAATTTGTTGTAAACATTTGAAAAATTATAGTGATGTGAACATACCTAGAACATCATTTACGTAGAGGGGAGCATTTTGGAAGGCCCAAACACTGTAGTTAAAGCCAAAGTGCCAGTGATCAGAACCACCCACAACGATCTTATTGGGAGCATCATCTGTGCTATTGGAGTTATGGTAACCATTTTTGGGACTCCATGGCCAATTATGTGTGCTGTTGAAACCATAAGGCCAGCCCCTGTTGGCCATGCTTACTGTCAGCATTGAAGCTGCTGAGAGAATCAGAACGACTAACTGTGCAGCTTTTAAAGCCATTGATTTGCAGAAACTTTAATGGAACAAATTAATAAAAAGATGAAACTGTAATGGTGATTTTTGGATGTTTTGAAAAATGGGTACATTGGCTTTATTATATAGGGGAAAGGGAGAGTGGGAAGTGGCCAAATTTAACATTCTTTTAAATAAAACATATCTTCAATGTGAAAGCACTTGACATTTCAAAGATGCAATATTAATGGGTTGGTGTGGAATGAGGGAAATTCAAACCTTAAAGCCGGAAAGGGTATAAATCTCACTTGAATCGTATGCTATAATCATTTCTAATTATCTTTTAACTTTCAAATGTTGAATGCCATTCACCGAGACAAAGTCGGTTAATTTTACATGAAATTATGACCCATGATAAGAAAGAATATTTGTATAATTAATGGTGTTGTTATAACTAATATTATTTGACGAAATTAAGTTGGGACTTAGTGCCTCATACATCTTATTAAACTTTAGTTATGCAATGATGATATCATATAAGACATATTGTTTAAGGGTCACTCAAGAGAAATATCCTCTATAGCCATTGAGAAATAGTACTCAGACTATTCATGATGTCTATTTAAGATGGGTTTCAGTAAACGAAAAAACCTGCTGCTATTTATTAGCAGGATTGTCCGAGGTGCTTGCTGATAAGCAAAAACCAATGGCTATAACTACATAAATACTGGCTTTATTGTTTGAGCAACCTTATGAGTAACAACGTCACAAAGCTATTTGTGTCGTAATGACTGCAAAGATGAATTAGGGATCATCAGATCAGGAACAAGTTCTTACTTTAAAATCTATGTTATGAACAAATTGAGTTATAACCTCACTCAATTGTTGAATGAGCTCATTACATATAAGTTCGTGAATCCGGGCGAGACTAAGTAGATAAGGAAGAGAAATACTAGAAAAGCTAAGCCTAAGCCTCAGCCTAAAAAGTAGAATTAACAAAAGAAGAAGCTTAATGTCCTCCAAGCCCAAAGAAAAATATTTTCACTGTAGTACAGAAACTTGAGCAAAACAAGAAGGCTAAATGTAAATGTGATTCACTTGTAATTGAATTATTTTAATTGGAAGATTATACATCTGCTCAGATAATTGATTCAGTAGCCACTAATCATTATTACTTATTAGCCACTAATCATTATTGTTCTTCCTTGCAGCTAATTGTTTCTTGAGATAGAGGATAGAGAATGTCGTTTCATATAAAACAATATGAGAAATCATACTTATTTTTTAGAATAATGGTTTTATTTCTTTATATAATGTTTTTTTATATTCATGAATTTCGTAGGAATTTGATTTATGTTCTAAACAATTAGAAACAGTTTTTCTATTTATTTTAATAATAAGACTGTTATTATTTATAAACATAGCTTAAACGTATGCACAATAATATTAAAGAACAATCTACATATATTAAAAACGTTAACATATGTTCTAAACAATTAGAAACAGTTTTTCTATTTATTTTAATAATAAGACTGTTATTATATATAAACATAGCTTAAACGTATGCACAATAATATTAAAGAACAATCTACATTTATTGAAAACGTTAACATATGACTCATTATTTAATACTGAGATATTTAAAAATGAAAAACCTAAAGAAAATAAAAAAAAAAAAAATTCTTTAAATATGATGAAACATATCTTTGACATTTAGGCTTGGCCATATTAACTTTGACATAATAAACAGATTATTAAAAATGGATCTTAAAATGAGTAAAAGATTGTCACCTTACCAAAATATGAATCTTATTTATGAGGTAAAATGACCAAAAGGATCTGACCCCGTGAAATCGCAATTAGGTCATTGTCATGGGGCTTTCTCAGAAATTCATATTTTTGAAGCTTTTCTGATGTAAATTTCAAAAAATATTCAAAATGAAAGTAGTTCATCTCGGAAAAATGAGTCTGATGGTTCAAGAATCAGCTCAATCAAAGTTCTTTTGCTATTTTTATAATAGAAACAAGAAACTTTTATGCGTATAATGATATAAATAGAAATCGTGTAACCGGTTCTCGAAACCACACGTTTTCCAATATGACGAAGCTTCATTTTAAAATATTCCGATCTATTTTCCAACACATAAATTTTGATTTCCGAATACCATCCCGTTCCAAATCCTTAACTTTAATTCGGAAATATTCTCGCACTGTTTTGAAAAACTCGGGATATTACACTTCTTCAGATAATTCTCAATACAAATATTAAAAATCAAAGCTAAAATTGAACACAAAAACCAAGCTCATTTAACTTGAGAATCCGGCCCATTGTCAAGGGAAAATACAACTTTCTAGATAGAAGCTCAAATCTTGATGGGATTCTTGAAATACTAGGTAAGATATCCTTGCATTCACTTGAACTTTAAAGTTTTCTTTAAGTTAGAAATTGGTATTTGTGTGATGGGATGATGTTAGAATGACGGTGGATGATTGTGGAGTTTGGGATTGAGCCTTGGAGACCTTAGGAGCTAATTAACACCTAAACAAGAATTGGAAACCCATATGTGCAGTGTGTGATGTTTTGTGTATAACTTGAGTTATAAAGGTTCGATTAAAAAATCAAAAAATATATAAAAACTAGATATAATAAGATTAACATAGTAAAAAAATCTTATTTTTTCATCATAGCATAAATTTATAGTAAAATTTGAAATCTTACAATTGTACAGTAGAGGGGCAATCTAGACAGGTTCAGTGTTAAGTGTTAGGGTTGGCCATAAATGGTGAATTTTCACTTACGAGTTGTACATATTAGTGGTATTATGTCCTTATTAGTATATATATTGAGGAAATAGAGTGTAGTTATGTATAAGTAATCACTTGAATTCTAATGGTAACCTTACTTCAAATTTTATACATTTTAAACAGGTCATAGTAGTTTGGCGATAAAATGAAATATATACCTCCGTTTGAGAAATCATAAATTATACATAAACTAAACATAATAAAGCATAAAATAGTAAAAAATCAGAATTTTTCATTGAACAATGAATTTATGGTGATTTTTGAAATTGGACTGTTTCTGTGTGATACATGATTCAGTTGCCCCTGAATAGTGTATAAGCATTCGGCTATAACTAAGTTCTTGACCTCCCATCAATAAATCATAAAGTTTTATCGAAACTAAACTCATTGACGATTAACCTATTCAAAATTCTGATTTTTTTCAATAAATGGTGGTGCATTTATCGTGAATTTCGAAACAAGGTTGTTCTGCATGTGATTTGATTTTTTCCTCCTCCCCTGAATAATGTGCACTCAATCAGTTATAAGTTGAGTTTTAGAAAATGAAATCTAGAATCATAAAATTCATGTAAATTAGACACATTAAGGGTCGTGCAGTAAGAATCTCAACCCTTGTTCTATCCCTAAAGAAACACAATGATTTTTTGAAATAAACCGGTGTGTATATATTGTATGTTTTATTAGAACTTGCAGAAACTGTTTTGCTATAATCTAACGTATGTAATTCTGAATTAGACTCCGTAAAATTTGTAGGTAACCTAGATATATTAACTTTCTAATAAAATCGAATCCTCATGCATATTGCATTACATTCATTACACGGAGAATATATTATGTCGATTATCCTAATGAAGTCCATTAATTATAGATTGACATTCGGAGTCGAAGCCACCACTAACTCCGTGAAGTTTTTCTAGTCGGATTTCAAATCTGTGAGTGGATACTTTATTTTTGTATTTGATTTCTTATAATATATTTACGATATTTGAGTTTGGTTCTATTTGAATTGTCTGCGACGATTCAGTCATGTTTTTTACTTTTGTTTTTGAAATATTTCATGATGATTTGATATAAGTTAAATATTTTAAGACAGTTTGATGACTTGATATGATTTTAACGAATAAAAATCCGTTTTGAGTGGTTTTTGATGAACGTGTTTTATAATGTTCACACATGGAATTGACGGAATATATGAAATTGACAGATTTAGATGACATATGCACATGTGTAATTAAAGATAAGGCAGAAAATCCTATCTCATAGTAAAAATATGGCTGAAATATCTATCTTATAGTAAAGATACAAGGCTTGACATACAAGTCTGAACTCCCTACTGAGAGATTCAGTTGTCCAAGTTGGTTCCTAGGGACAATGATATTGTTTTACAGATATTATTTTGTACAGATTGTTTTACAGAGACTAGTTTTCAGATGAGTTTTGAAGAAAATTATTCTCAGCCGAAATAAATTTTATAAAGAGTTAGTTTTTATGATGATATCAAGATTTGCATTTGATTTCATTTCTATCAAATTTTGGTTTTCTCGACTTGTATGCTTTCTTAATTTATATTATCCACTCTCTAAGTATTTTAAAATACTCACCCCCACCAAACCAGTTCTATTTTGTAGGATTCCGAGAGGACAAACTCGTGGAGCCGAATACTATTTTACATTCATTAGGGTGTTATGAGTTCATCCAGTTAGGTTCAATTTATGCATTTTACAGATAGGGACAAGTGGTGTGATATTAAATGTATTTGTAGGAGGAATAATAAAGTGTCATACTGAGAAAATATATATGTAAGATTAAGTTTATGTTTACGCTATTGAGTTGGGTATGTAGCCCTTATGTGTGTGTTGCATGAATTGTATGGTTATGATGTGATGTGTAATGATTATAGTAGATGCATATAGATAGTTAGACATAAGCTGAAGGTGATAGGATAACTTATCTCCGGCCGGTAGCATATTTGAACATGAGATGTTACATTATGGTATCATGTATTAGTGAAAAAATAATGTCGCAAAACATGACACCATTTATTGCATTAGTGGCAAAATATCGACGAAATTACAAATATTTATTTCTATTATTAAATAAATTTAAAGTAATGTATACACAAAACTCAATTTTCATTTACGTCGAAACAAAATTCGAAATAGTAAAAAAATATTTAACACTTTATATGTTTTTTATCTGATTAGTTAATGGGTGTGGTTATTTACACTTTAAAAAATTCTTTGGACGTATATATTTTAACAAAATTATTTATTACAAAAATACCCATAATATAAATTATTAATAAGGATAATTTATAAAAGATCAAAGGAGTTTTCCTAAAAATTATAAACCATAAATGGGTATTTTGATTCAATTTAAACTTAAAGATTCTTCCCATTTATCTTTCTATACGACAAATAACATAAATATACTTAACAAAATGAGAAAATAATAATTTCGCCATTTAAGGGGAAAAAACAAAATGGAAAAACCCATGTGTCAGGGGAAAAATGAGGCTTTTTTTTTTTTTTTTTCCACAAATTTTAAAATTTAAAAACTAAATATATCCTATAATATAATGTGTTTCAAGAGAAAAAATTATACATTATTGATCTACAAGTCATAAGTTTTAAAATTAATATCATTGTCACATGTATCGACCCAAAAAATATCAACAAAGACCCTTATATTTATAAGTTATCAATTAGCTATTTCAATTGGTCTTGTAGAGTTGCCTCACTTTATTTCATTTGGGATAATTGAGTTCGAAAAGATTTTACCTTAGATCTGTAACTTTCACTGTAAGTTTCTCTTCATAGTGAATTGAGGTGGTAGTTTATACGTAGAGTAATTTTCTCTGTAAAGAGTTTTCCACTTCGCATATAAATCTTGTTGTTCTTTGTTTACTTTCTACACATTTTACATACTACTTAGCTTAAGAGTGAGTTTACTTATGATTGACTCAAAGGTACACTACAAGAATTGTGGCTTTTAGCGTCGTAATTAATATTCGACGCCAAATATCAAGATTTTAGCGACGGAAATAAATTTCTACGCTAAATTATTTTAACTATTCCCAAATTTTTGGCGTCGACATAAAAATGTGACGCTAAATGTTATACTTTTAGCGTCAAAAATCTTATTCGACGCCAAAAACTAGAAAAGGTTTATGAAAATTCCACCGACAATTTTTAATATTCAGCGTCTAAATTTAAGTCGACGATAAAAATCAAACATTTAGCGTCGAAATAGGTGATTCGACGCTAAAAAATCAACAATTAGCGCCAGATTTAATGTTTCGATGCTAAAGATAGATTAAAATACAGAATGCCACCAACCCTCTCCCCCTCTGTTTTTCTCTCTCTCTTCATTTTCATCATCTGAAATCTCAGAATCTCTGCTCTGCAACCTCACAACTCTCCTATAAATTTTCAATAAAATTGTAATCAATTTTCCATAAGGTAAATATTCTTTTAAATTTCTTTTATATTTTCAATTTTTATGATTATGTTTATTATATACTTTTTGTTAGTGGTTTATGATTCATATATGTAGATTAAGTTAATTAATTACCTAAATAGAATTTTTCTGTAAACTATTTACTTATCAACTAAATATATATGTATATGCTTAAATAAATAATTAATGAATTCGTAATGTTGATGAGTGTAATATGATATTTAATAATTATATTATTATATTTAGGTATTTCACTGAACTGGATAGAAATTGGATGAGCTCGTTGGATAGATTGAGTGTTGAATATCTTAATGGAGTGTATGAATTCATGGAAGTCGCAAAGCAACACATTGATGCAGAAGGTCGTGTTCGGTGTCCATATACAAATTATTTGAATAGGAAAAGGAAACGGTTAGATAAGTTCATAATCATTTATACATGTCAGAATATCACCAACTTATCGTACGTGGATTTATCATGGTGAACAGTATCATTCTCAGTCAAGTTTATTGATTCTGGCGAAGGGAGCAGTAGTTACAATCAACCTGCAAACGATGAGATAATCGATGCTTTGCATAACTTACAAGGTCCACAACTTGGTCATAGTGTCAGTGGTGACATGCTAGTGTTAAGTGGAAATGATCACAATTTATTTAGTGAACTACTTGATGAGGCAAAAAAAATTCCATTTAAATGTGCTGGAATGTCGATCTTGAATTTCGTGTGAAATTATTACACATTAAGTGATCAACAGAATGACGAACAAAAGTATTGATATGATGCTAGAGTTACTGGGCCAAATGTTACCGGTTGGAAGCAAATTTCCTAAGTCGTACTACGAGGCAAATAAAATATTGTGTGAACTGGGAATGGGGTATGAATCCATTCATGTTGTAAGTATGATTGTGTTATTTCGTGCTGAGTATGAAACACTTGAATATTATCCGATATGTGCTAAAAGTCGGTACAAAGTCCGTGGTATGGGGAAGAAAGTGCCTCAAAAGATATTGCGATATTTCCCTTTAACACCCAGGCTGCAGAGATTGTTCATATCACGACACACAACAACTAACATGATGTGGCATCATGAAAGAGGATCGATGCGGATGACATACTTAGACATCCTGGCGGATGAAACCGAGTGGAGAAATTTGATGACATGTACCCCCGTTTCGCTGAGGACCACCGTAATGTCAGGCTAGGTCTTGCCTCTGATGGTTTTTAACTCATTTGGGAATATGTACAACTCTTATAGCATTTGGCCCGTTATTGTTATTCCATATAACTTACCTCCATGGAAATGTATGAAGGATCCGTTCATGTTTATATCATTGCTTATCCCTGGTCCACGTTCCCCTGGTAAAGATATAAATATTTACTTGAGACCATTGATCGAGGAGTTACAAATATTATGGAATGTGGGTGTGCATACCTATGATGTAGCTTCCGAGTAGTATTTTCAGATGCATGCTGCATTATTATGGACCATTAATGATTTTCCAACTTATGATTCATTATCTAGATGGTGCACTAAATGATACATGTCATGTCCAGTTTTTGCGGGTCAAATACCTTCGCAACGATTACGAAATAAATAGGATACATAGGGCACAAGAGATTTCTTGAGTTGAGTCATCCTTGACGGAGGAGTAAATTATTTAACGGTTAACATGAACCTCAGAGTATGCCCAGTCCATGGTCTGGATTCGACATACTTTGCCAACATCAACATTTCAGAGACACACACCAGGTAAACATCCTAATAATAGAGATAAAAATCGAAAACGCTTACCTGAAGAGTTGAATTGGACATGAAAGAGTATTTTCTTTAAGTTAGATATTGGGGGACTTTGAGTTTGCGACATAATTTGGATGTAATGTATATAGAAAAAAATATTTGTGAGAGTTTAGTGGGCACATTATTCAATATTCCGGTAAGACAAAATACACTGTAAATGCTAGATAGGACCTACAAGATCTTAGAATTCGCAGTGAATTGCATTTACAAGTCAGTTCTCGAGGTCTTATTAAGCCACCTGCTAGTTATGTGCTCACTCAATCGGAGAGAAAAATATTCTGTGATTGGATAAAAATGGTTAAATTCCAGATGATTATGCATCAAAAATTGGGCGTTGGGTCAGAGATGATACAATAACGGGGTTAAAGAGTCACGATTGTCATGTGCTTCTCGAGATTCTCCTTTCTGTTGGCATTCGACCTTATCTCCCATCGAATGTATGTGACATCGTACTTGATCTATGTGGCTTCTTTAAATAATTATGTCAGAGGACATTAACCACATCTGTTATTGACGAACTTGAGCGATGAATCGTGATAATCCTATGCAAGCTGGAGGAAATTTTGCCACCCGTTTTTTTTTGATGTGATGGCACATCTGACTGTGTATTTACCGGCTGAAGCTAGAAAGGGAGGTCCTGTCCATTACAGATGGATGTATCTCATTGAGAGGTACTATATATATATATATATATATATATAGTTTTAAATATTATATTCTTAAATTTTTACTGTGCATTGAATTTAGTATTAATGCAAATTTGTTGTCATATCTGCAAGGCTTTGGAGATTACAAAAAAATATGTGAAAAACAAGGCGCGCCCTAAAGGGTCAATAGCTGACAATGTTGTAATAAGTGAAGCAATAATATTTTGTTCGATGTACATGCAGAATATTGAAGCTCATTTTAATCGTCGGCCACGAAACTATGATGGAGATGCAAGTAATAAGCAAGATATCACAGTGTTCCGTCAAAATTGTAGACCATTTGGAGCAGTAGGTGTCAAATTACTATCATTTGATGAAGTTCAACATGCGCATTAGTTTATATTGAGTAATTGTGATGAAGTGCAACCTTATTTAACGTAAGTTTTTATGGTGCATAACTATAGTATTTTTGCCATACATTAACCTAATTCATTTTTTGTAGGCAACATCTAACAATGCTACAATGTGCTGGTGACCATAACGTTGATGGAACACACCAAAAAAGAATTTCCTAAATGGTTTGAGACAACTATAAGGCCTAACATTTTATATTTATTTTTATCCTAATATAAATATTTCAGTTTATTATATTAACATGTCTATTTCTCTAATTGTTAGATTAACAACCAAGTGCAAAATGGTCAATTGGACTCGTCATCCTCGTTGGTTTCTTTCGCTTATGGGCCTCAAAAGCAGGCTTATGAATATAGTGGATGCATTGTCAACGGAGTTAGATTTCATACCGAACAGTGAGATGTTACTCATGTAACTTAGAATTATGTAATTGTAGTCTAAGGAGAACACGGATCAGTTATTATTGACTTATACGGAGTGTTGCCATCAGTCACTGAGTTGATATACCGACCCAGACGACATATTGTGCTATTTGAATGTAAGTGGTTCGACAAAAATGCCAGAAAGAGGAGAATTCAAGTTAGTAATCATCTAACGTTAATTAATGTTCAACGTTTTTGGTACAAGAATGATCCATACATTTTTTGTACCCAAACACGTTCAGTGATATATATATCTGATCCAAAGTTAGGAACTGGATGGATGGTGGTGAAAAAGTTACAACATAAGGGCATTTGGGACACGCAGAAGAAAGATAGAGTTGACATATCAGATGAAACACAAAAAGTCTCCGGCAACTTCTAAGTTCCTGAACAGATATTTTATGCACCAACTGTCACCGTTCCTGAAAATATCACATTAACACAAGATAGTACAGACGTTGAGATAATTCCTCATTCTCAAGTTAGCGTGGAAGTAGCAAGTGAAGTAGAATTTGACACTGAAGATGACTTCGATTCCAGTCATGAATCCTCAAATACCGAAGATAATAGTGATTAATGAAGTTAGTGTATGATGTGATTCATGAATAATTTTTATATTATAATGTATGGTTCTTATTTTGAATTATTATTTAAATATAGTTGAAAGATTGTAGTAATTATTAATAGTATAATTATCATATTATTGTTATTATTATTTTAATGGTAGCAATTTAGCGTCGAATATATAACAGCGACGCTAAAAGTATAACATTTAGCATCGATATTATCTATTTCGACGCTAACTAAAAAAACTAAATTTCCCAAAAAAAATAGTCCTAATTTTTTAATAAGCCGCCAAATTTTTAGCGTCGAATTTTCGATGCTAAAAGCAAATAATTTCGACGCTAAATGTCCATTAAATCCCTAAAACCAATGTCTTCTTCTTTCTTGGCTCAGAGGAACAAATTCAAAATCCGTCTTCTTTCTCTTTCTCGGCTCCAATCGAAATCCCATCATCGACACCACAGCTACTCCGTCGTCGCCGCCCTTCCCTTCACTGCCGAAATCATCAAGCATCGGGTAACTTCTTATTCTCTTTAAAAATGGATAAATTGCGTATATTATGATATTAGTGTATTTGATTTTGAAGATTAGGGTTTACATTTCTATGGAGAGAGCACTTGGATGCTATGGTGATAAATGATAATTGTTTAGAAAGATGTTTGGTGATTTGTGTATGTGTTTGTGTTTATGGCTACTAATTGCAAGAAACCCTAGTTGAAAGCTGCGGCTTTATGTCGTTTATTGTCTATTGTTTTAGTCACATTGTTATGGGTATTGCTATTGATTTTTGTCCTGGGACCAATTCAGATTTTGTAAAACCACCTTCCAATAAAGTTGACCATAATTCCAATCCAATTTCTAGTGTTTCACATTTTGCAAAAAAGTTGAAACTTCCCTTTCAGATTATAGATTTGTATTTGTTTCAAAACAGAATCGAATCGGTTGCTGCACTTTTATTTTATTTTCATGTCCTTATATGTTGTAAACAATATGGTGCAAATAACATGATTTTTATTTTGTTTCCATTGTATTTTCTTATCTCTATAAATTTTGATTGCCATGGATGAGTATTTGTAGATTTTAAATGCTTTCTGTCGAATGTGACTGTAGAGTGCGATTTATTGTTGGGCAATTTTATGCATTTAAGGAAAATTTATTGTTAGACTTTGGGTACCATACATAATTAGTAAAAAGTGTTTGTGTTGTTAATGAATCTTGAACTAAAGTTATAAGAAGGTGAATAGTGTTGCTTTTAATTAAGGGTTGTTGCCCGTTCAGATAGCTCTTGCACCGCTTGTAGGGTTTGTCTTCGCATTCATATTATGTTTTTGCTTCCATAATATATAGCTTGGTTGTTAAGTTTGCTTGTATAGCTGTTGACTGTGTTCCATAGTAGCATCTGATTTTTGTTTTG
>SKCR01043895.1:0-34352 GCA_019454045.1 Zanthoxylum bungeanum
ATGGGCAAGGGACACGGGGAGGATATCAGGCAGGCAAGGCACTAGCCTCTGTTAGTTTGTTATTGAGATAATATGACTACTTCTAGTTTTAAAATTGGATTTTTGATTCTGGTTGTGCTGCTCATATATGTACTGATTTGCAGGATCTGCAGAATAGCAGGATGCTGGCTTCAGGGGAGGTTGATCTACGAGTCGGAAATGGAACTCCAGTTGCTGTTTTGGCTGTAGGGACTTTTGTTTTGGAATTGCCCTCGGGGCATGTGCTTAAACTTTTGAACTGTTTTTATATACCTAGTTTGACTAGGAATATCGTATCTGTATCTTTGTTAACCCAGCATGGGTAACTTTTGTATTTAGAAACACTGGGTGTTATTTATATAAAGATGATGCAGAAATTTGCACTGCTGTGTGCAAATAATGGCCTTTATATTTTGAATATAAATGAATCTCCTAAACATAAATACAAACAAAAGGCTCAAAAGGAGTAATCTAAAAGATGAAGCTTATATGTGGCATTGTCGTCTAGGACACACACATTAACAAGACTCGCATATCCACACTTTCGAAGAGTGGATACATGGACGGATTTGATCCTAATTCATATGATGTCTGCGAATCTTGTCTTTTAGGCAAAATGCCTAAATCACCTTTTAGTGGTAAAGGTGAACGTGCCACAGAACTGTTAGCCCTCATTCATAGTGACGTATGTGGGCCCATGTCTAGCCAGGCTAGAGGGGATATCATTACTTCGTAACCTTTACGGATGATGCATCTCGTTATGGTTATGTGTATCTAATGAGACACAAGTCGGAAACTTTTGAGAAATTCAAAGAGTTTCGACACGAAGTAGAAAAACAAACAGACAAGAGTATTAAACATTGCGGTCGGACCGTGGTGGCGAATACTTAGTTATGAGTTTCAAGATGACTTGAAAGAATATGGTATTCTTTCACAGTGGACTCCTCCTGGAACACCGCAATTAAACGGTGTGTCTGAACGGAACGGAGAAACCGTACCTTGTTAGACATGGTAAGGTCTATGATGAGTCGCACTGAGCTACCTATATCCTTCTGGGGATACGCATTAAACAGTGCGGTACTTATTTTGAATAAGGTTCCGTCAAAGTCTGTTGAACAGACTCCATATGAGATTTGGACAGGGAGGAAACCAGTTTCTCTTTCCTGAAGATTTGGGGATGCTGGGCATATGTTAAACGTTTGGAAGGTACCAAACTAGAACCCAAATAAGATAAATGCCTTTTCGTGGGATATCCTAAGGAAACCAAAGGATATTACTTCTATCACCCAAAAGAGAACAAAGTATTGTTGCTCACATGCATTTTCTTGAGAGGGAATTCCTAGATCAGTGGGAAGTGGGAGGAAAGTGGGAGCTCATGAAAATTGTAGTGATACGTTCCTGGCAATGATGGTTGGTTATTCTAAGGTCCCAAGATCAATCAAGACGTGAAATAATGCGTGACTACATCAACGAAGATAGCGGAATACTTACATTGATCGGTTATGTGATTTGAAGATGAATCATGCCCAAAAACGTACTACCTTGTAAGCCTACTGCAGCAGTCCATGCTCACTGTCTTGGCAGTTTCGGGTCTCAAAACGAAGCTCCAACTCCGTCGGATGAGTCCCACCTCATGGGTGAACCTCCCAACCACCTTCGCAAGACTCGTAGTGTGCTAGCACTTGCGGTTTTCACCATGAAAACCCAACTCTTGCTTCCCTAATTGTCACGCCCAAACCAGTCAAGAAAACAGTCCACACTTTGTGTGGCGTGAGGAGAAGAGAGAATTGAGAGAGAAGAAGTTTTGTGTTGTTATTCAAATGATTTACCAAAAATCAATTTATATTTATGCCATAATATTATTAAATTAATAATAAAATATGACACAAAACATGCAATGGCTTAGAGTGTCAAAACACTCAATTTCCATGCATTGATATTGAGTGCAATGTACACTATCTACATGCAATAACATGATGCATTGTACCTATCTACATGCAAAGCATTAGAATGACATGTGTCATGTGGGCCCCACACGTTTCCAAATGAAAGTGGGCCCACGTGCACTCACGCGTTCGGGTTCGATATTTCCGAAATACCGAGCTTACGTCGCGACGTTAATTCAATCGAATAATTGCGGCTACCGAAATTATTATTTACGTCGCTAACGATTAATTCTAAATTAACTCGTTTGCCCGAATTAAAATCTAATTTTAATTCCGCGTCGAAATCTAATTTCGTCTAATATATCGAATATATTAATACATCGATTAATTCTGAATTAATCGTTCTCTCTCTTTAGACGACATTTTATCCCGGATAAAAATATCTCCGTTATTAATCCTAGATTAATTTTCTCTCTCTTCTTTATAATCCCAGATTATTCAAGAGTGCGAGTTGTGCGTCATCGGTGGATTATCGGGAAGCGACCCATGAGATCCCGGATAATCTGGCAGTAAATACGGTCGTCGGAGTCCGAATCACGTACGTACCAAGTACTACGTTCTACCGATTTACGAGACAAGGTCGACTCCTAGCAAAGCACCAAGTCTTCCCAAGTTCTCCGGACATATTCATCAAAGAATATCTAGATCTGTATCAAGCGTAGTATACAATTGTATTGTGCATATCGGCCCAGTATCGGATAATCACGTGCTAGGGCTGGGGCTGGATAAGTGTCTGCCCCGTCCGAAACACATATCGGATGTCTGGTAACTAGTCTCTATAATCGGATATTCATGACCTGGCCATAATATCACGATTGGATGCGCATCACTTTAAGAGCACTAATACCGTATCCTGCGTGACATCATCTCCATACGACTGGAGTGACACTTCCGTCTTGACATCACATCCAATACACTACGATTCTCTGATAAACCCAGAAGAGGTGAACACAGAACCAGTTAAGATCCCCCACCACCAAAACCAAAGTTTACCGATTGTCGTAAGTATTAGCGATGATGAAGTCTCAGGTTAAGACTATACACACCTACCTTGATTTCGGCCTCCCATAGACACCTAGTCATAATACCAATGGGATTCCGAAGGGTCTATCCAGAGCGAAGCTGTTTCCCATACCATCGTTGAAACACGACCTCCTATCGCACTTGCACAAGTATCCAATACTTATATATATGAGAACTATGCCGTTGTGCCCTCACAACGCGCACAAGTGCAATACTAGCCTATTCCGCATTATCGATGTCCAGTCTCGATAATACTACGGCTAGGGATATTTAATGATTAATCCTTCGTGGACTGATACTGTCTCATATCATCTCAATCCAGGAACTATCATAGGGACCTCTCTTCATTTATATATCTATGGTGATCTAATCACAAACGATGAGAGTGCAATTTCCTTATTACATAGTTAATTTGCTACAACAACACAATGATCTGTGCAAATAGTGACGCTATGGGTCATATTATCCAAACAATCTCCCACTTGGCACGTAGCGAGTCACTCAAGTGTCCTACACTCGAACTATGTACAATTCGCTCAAATTGCTGAGGAAAGGTTTTCGTCAGCGGATTTGCTTAATTATCGTTGACGCGATTTACACGATCATCACATCGCCACGATGTATGATCCGAACGAATCAGATGATACAGAAGTATATATCTGGATCGTCGATGAGACCTTTAATTCCTTAGCCTATGCTGACGCCTAGCTCAGCTGCTAACAGAACTTTATCTAATCTTATTAGATTTATTTTCGACCCAGATGGTCTTCTATTGCTGCCTCAGCTGCAGCAATGATCCGCATTTGTTGTTTATTCGGCAACAGTTATCTTGCTATGAAGATTTCCAGCTCACTGTCCCTGTTATTCAAACTTTATAGTACCGTAGTATTTAATCGTTTGGAAACTTGCAGTGGTGATCCCAGTCACTTCAAGTTCTCCTTCTCCATAGTTAAGATAACATCTTTAGTTCTCAGAGATACTAACAGATGTTCTTAACTTCAATCCAGTGACTATCACTAGGATTGACCCGATTGTGACTCCATATGCTCAAAGCATATGAGACACCAATACAAGTACATTTTAAATGTACAATTTCTCAGAGAGTGTTAACAAACTCCAAATCTATTCTAGTAGATCTTTATTCCTTGAATAAAGGTTGTTACTCCCCAGAATTCTACGGAGAATTTCTATGAAAGAATATTTATGAAAACCAAGCTTTCACCAATTTTTTTATGGGAATTTCACTGTCAGTGCGCTCTCCCACTAACCTCCTTATATACACAAGAATTTTTTCGTTTTGAGTCAAATCATAAACCATTATGATTATTTCAAAACGACAGTTCCAAGAACCTTATGCTTGCATCAATCCAAAAATGGATCGAATAACCCGCAAACCTGGTTGTCGGTTATATAAAATCGTCAGGATGTTGTAAATATCCTCCAAAAGGTTTCCTTTTCAGGAAAGCGATTTGATCTGTAACTGACAAATTTCATAAATGAAATATACAGTTATCAACAAGCATCTTCAAAATGGATTTACTATGGCAACAGGTAAAAGGTTGAACCGTTATTAACACAATGTTGATAACGATACCTTTCCGTCAAAACCTTAGGTTTGCACGTTGGTATGTTGCCTCCATGTATGTCTTCCTTGGAGACGTTTAATGTACCATAGGCACAACGCCTTGTGGTACAACAACTAGTATCCAAACATAGTTGTTATACATGGAATCCATTTCGGACTCATGGCACTTTGCCATAACAGGGAGTCGATACCTTGTATCACTTCCTCATAACGTAGTCGGATGGTACACCACCATAAGATTGACATCTTTATGAGGTTAGATCAGAAACCCATACCCTAGGTTGTTTTCTGACTCTATCCGATCTACTAGTTTCTTGTGTATTTGAAGATTAATGGTATAGTTTCATCATAGATGAACTGTTTGTGTTCCATTACGGACTTCGTGCCTAGATCAGTATACTCCGATTTTCATCGAGTATCACTATCCTCCCACTGACCACTGCATATCTGTATTCCTCTCAGGAAAACCGCATGGTGAGCAACAATTATATTGTTCTCATGTGGGATTTACAAGTACTATATTTAAGGTTTCCCTTAAATAACCTATATTGGCACTTTATCCAATTTGGGTCCTTAGTTGGTATCGTCCAAACGCTATGCCTGGCATACCCAAATTATCAGGAATGAGAAACCCCGTTTCTTCCCTGTTCATATCCTATATGATATCTGTCAAGAGATTTATATGGAACCTTATTCTAAATAAGTTTGCACTGTTAATACATATCCTGTTGAAGGAAACAGTAGCTCAGAGCGACTCGTGATAAACCTTATCATGTCCAACAAAAATTCGGTTTTTTGATTCGGACACACCGTCTAACTGACGTGTCTCGGGAGGAGTCCTCATATGAAAGAATACCGTACTCTTTCATTTACATATGAAACTTACTGCTTAAGTATTTTCCATTACGGTTTTACCGTGGCGGAATAATACTATAGCCGATCTGTTTGTCTACTTCGTGTCGAAACTCTAAAGTTTCCGATCTGTGTTCTTCAAAGAAACACATAACCGCAACGTGATGTCACATCCGTTAAGGTCACGAAATATTCATGTTCACATCTAGCCTAGCTAGATATGGGCCCACTTACTTCACCATGAATAGGGCTAACAGATCGGTGGCCCTTTTACTATTACCAAGTAAATAGTATTTTAGGTTTTTAACCTAATAAACTAGATTCGCAGACCTTATTTGAATAGTCAAATCAGTCCTAGTACCCACTCTATAAAAGTGTGGATATACGAGTCTTGTTTAATTGTGTCCTAGACAACAATGCCACAAATAAGTCTCCATTGATCAAATCAATTTGAGCTATTTATTTGTCATTTTATATGTTTGAGATTTTATTTATATTCAAAATATAAATTCTGTTATTTACATCCAATGTATTTATCTCAGTATCATCTTTACATATTGAAACACTTTAGTGTTCTAGAATATAAAGGTTTTATCCGCAATGGATTAAACACTGATATAGAGATAATGACTCTAGATAAACTAGTTACATTATGACAGTTCCTAATTTAAATACATACCCAAAAGGGTAGTTTCTAACTAACTTAGGTATCTACGGTCGAAAACAGCGACTTTCGTCCCGTTTCCGATTCGCAGAGAAATCTCGGCTTGAAGCCAGTATCCAGCTTACAGCGGATTCTGAACGTCAATACATTATTTTATGTACCACACTATGTATTTAAAATCCATTTTAATACTACTAGTGAACATAACTTTGACAAATATTTTTAAAGTTAGAGCCTCGCCCTTTCTTTAATTCCTTCGTGTCTTTCATATCCAAATGGTAGTCACTTTGGGATATGTCAATTACCTTTTCATATTTCACAAACCTTTGGCCAAGCCTTGGGTTTAGAATATCGAAATGATGTGCACCTTGTGCAACATGCCCAATTGCAAACTTTGACTTTTTCTCCACTAGAATAGTCAATTAATTCTCCAAGAATTATTAATTGCAACTTTAATACTTTTAAATCTAAAGATAGATTTATTATAAGTATATTAATTAAGCACTAACGTCATCATCACATAAATCTTCCAAAGACTTTATGCTCTACTATTTGCTTAATTATGGGCTTAGTAATAATAAGTTATTTTATCAAATAAATTAACCTCTTATTAATTCCCATAGAAATTAAATCATTTAAAACATTTAATCCAATGATATATATTTTAAATATTCAACCTTCAATTCTTTACTTGATTTTAATAGTCCAACTATTTAATCAAATTATTAAGGAACTATTTATTATAATGATTACAATAATCCAATTATTTAATCAACTATAATTTTAATATTGATTACTATAATCCCATTATAAAATCAACTATCATTTAATTCAATTATATTGATTACTATAATCCAATTACAAAATCAACTATATATTGAATGAGTTTGTATATAGTCCAACTATATATATCTTTAAAACAACATAAAATATTAGTCCAACTAATACTTTTAATAAATATGACGAGTAAAATAAAATGAGCGTGTTTAGCGAGTATTCGAACGAATGTTGCAAATTCAATACTTGCCTCCCACTATTTTTCGTCGAGCCTCTAACCCTCTGTCGAGTACTCGGGAAACCGTGTTTCCTAGTGGGCTAGGATCCCGTTAAATATCACACAATCTTGACTTTGGCCAACAAATTGTATGATAATTAACTAGGTAGATCTCTAAGATCAATTGGATCTCATCCAATTCCTAGATCCGGTTAGGTGGACATCCAAGTCCTAAACATATATCTTATATATGCCTATATATCCAATATATATACCCTAACCTTTTTCCTCTGAATCAACTAGGCCTTGGCTTTGGCACAACAAACCTGATGATCCCAGTCAAGCGCGGACCCATTGACCATGGAGGCTTCGTAATCAATGTCAATGGACAAGAAGTGGTCTTGACTTTGGCCAACAAACCACAACTTGGACACGACACCGATATAGAACAAAGCCTCGTGATTAAAACACATCTTGATGGACAAGGGCTTGACTTTGGCCAACAACCCCTGCCAATCTCGGATCTTGAGTAAGAATCACTCAATGGAAGGAAAACGCATGATATTTAATGAGGGGTTTTTCGCGTGCAAATTGGCTACCAATTAATTATCTTTGTTAAGGTCTCATCATCATACACCCTTAAACATGCATTCTAAATACATAATAAAGCGAGTATGAAAATAAATAATAATGATATGCGGATGGATACTTAACACATTGATCCTAGATCAAATCTCTCCCTTTCTCACTCAAGCTAGCACTTGTACTACTTCTACCCGTTACACTACACTTCTAAAGAAACCTCATATATATAGAGGGGAATAGGTGAGAAGAGAATACAAAGAGAAAGAAGGTGATAAGGCTGGACACGCAGGTCCAATTTAATAAATCGAATTTATTACAACAATTTCTAAAATTGCCCACCCGACTAATATCCATCCGATATACATTATTCATTCAACACAACCACGTATTCACACACATAAGCATGTTATCAATCAATCTAATCAAATTAATTAATCTGATAATTAAGTGATCATCCAATGTTCAAACAACGATTTGATTTTGTTCGAGTCAAACTCGTTTTTGCGAATAAGTACTCAAAGTACGAATTCATGAATTAAATTAAACTACATCATTAAATCTAATTAACATGTATTTAATACTAATTCACTATTCAATTCAAAATTAAATATTACACTTTTATTTAATAAACCTTTTACGATTTAAATTCCAAATCTAATCGTAACGCGTCTCAAAGACCGATTAACGTCCAACGTCAATTCAATTAAAGTCCAATGGGCTTTTGATTGATTTCTTAAGGCGTGGACTTTTGGTCAACTCGGGTCAAACCGATAACCAAAGTCCAATCCGGGATTTACCCCATAAGCCCATAAATCAATCTTGGCCCATTAGGCCCAATTGAACATAAAAGGTTCATTAGCCGCAATTGGGCTTTATGGTTAAGGTTTTGGGCCCAATTGGATCCAATCCACTTGGCCTAAACCAAACTTGATAAATCAAGCCCAATAGGCCCAATTACAATTTAAATTCTAATTTCCAAAATTAGGCCCAATTAATTAAATCCAAAAATCCAATTTTCACAATTTAATTACCAAAAGTGCATTATATGATTAATCAACTAAATCAACATTTTAAAAACACCAAATTAGTCTTATTAATCATATTCAATTCATTATCACATGTCAAACACACATAATGAAAAATCAAATCCATTTACATGCTTCAATGCTCTCGGCCAAGGAAGGGATTTTGTGTCCGATTTGGTTTCGATCCAATCGAACCTACAATCGACATTAAATCACCATCCGATTTGATTTCATACACATCCAATGTCACAAAACCAAAAACACCAAGACATTAGGGCATTATAGATTCGGCCAACATAAGGAATTTAGGGTTTTTGTTCAATTTAAATTAAATCCAATTCAATCTTAAATTAACATCATCCTTTATCATTATAACTCATCCAATGAATTAAAATGAAAAAATTCCAAGTTTCCAACAACACACATTCGGCCAACACTTCCAATTTGGGCAAAATTGATCCAATCACTTTGTTGAAATTGATCAAATCAATCTTCAATTAAAGATCATTTAAACATGCTCAATTAATCAATTTAACCAAATCATGCTTAAAATCAAAATACCCAATATTAGTCACATATTCGGCCAAGATGCAAAATTTGGGGAAAATAATTCCAAATCATTTTTCATCAAATTAGTCCAACCAAAATGAATTTAAACATGTTATAAGCATACTCAAACAAGCAATTATTCAAATCATGCTCAACAAACATTTACCCAAATTTTAAGCCCTACAAATTTCATGCTTGCAACATTAGCTCTTTGACCATTGTTGGTTTATTCTAAGGTCCCAAGATCAAATCAAGACATGAAATAATGCGTGAATACATCAACGAAGATAGCGGAATACTTACATTGATCGGTTATGTTGATTTGAAGATGATCATGCCAAAAAAACGTACTGCCTTTGTAAGCCTACTGCAGCAGTCCATGCTCACTGTCTTGGCAGTTTCGGGTCTCAAAACGAAGCTCCAAACTCCGTCGGATGAGTCCCACCTCATGGGTGAACCTCCCTACCACCTTCGCAAGACTCGTAGTGTGCTAGCACTTGCGGTTTTCACCATGAAAACCCAACTCTTGCTTCCCTATTGTCACGCCCAAACCAGTCAAGAAAACAGTCCACACTTTGTGTTTGGCGTGAGGAGAAGAGAGAAATTGAGAGAGAAGAAGTTTTGTGTTGTTATTCAAATGATTTACCAAAAATCAATTTATATTTATGCCATAATATTCATTAAATTAATAATAAAATTATGACACAAAACATGCAATGGCTTAGAGTGTCAAACACTCAATTTCCATGCATTGATATTGAGTGCAATGTACACTATCTACATGCAATAACATTGAGTGCATTGTACACTATCTACATGCAAAGCATTAGAATGACATGTGTCATGTGGGCCCCACACGTTTCCAAATGAAAGTGGGCCCACGTGCACTCACGCGTTCGGGTTCGATATTTCCGAAATATCGAGCTTACGTCGCGACGTTAATTCAATCGAATAATTGCGGCTACCGAAATTTTATTTACGTCGCTAACGAATTAATTCTAAATTAACTCGTTTGCCCGAATTAAAATCTAATTTTAATTCCGCGTCGAAATCTAATTTCGTCTAATATATCGAATATATTAATACATCGATTAATTATGAATTAATCGTTCTCTCTCTTTAGACGACATTTTATCCCGGATAAAATATCTCCGTTATTAATCCTAGATAATTTTCTTCTCTCTCTCTTCTTTATAATCCCAGATTATTCAAGAGTGCGAGTTGTGCGTCATCGGTGGATTATCGGGAAGCGACCCATGAGATCCCCGGATAATCTGGCAGTAAATACGGTCGTCGGAGTGCCCGAATCACGTACGTACCAAGTACTACGTTCTACCGATTTACGCTACTAACTACTACTCGTCGACTCCTAGCAAAGCACCAAGTCTTCCCAAGTTCTCCGGACATATTCATCAAAGAATATCTAGATCTGTATCAAGCGTAGTATACAATTGTATTGTGCATATCGGCCCAGTATCGGATAATCACGTGCTAGGGCTGGGGCTGGATAAGTGTCTGCCCCGTCCGAAACACATATCGGATGTCTGGTAACTAGTCTCTATAATCGGATATTCATGACCTGGCCATAATATCACGATTGGATGCGCATCACTTTAAGAGCACTAATACCGTATCCTGCGTGACATCATCTCCATTACGACTGGAGTGACACTTCCGTCTTGACATCACATCCAATACACTACGATTCTCTGATAAACCCAGAAGAGGTGAACACAGAACCAGTTAAGATCCCCCACCACCAAAACCAAAGTTTACCGATTGTCGTAAGTATTAGCGATGCAAGTCTCAGGTTAAGACTATACACACCTACCTTGATTTCGGCCTCCCATAGACACCTAGTCATAATACCAATGGGATTCCGAAGGGTCTATCCAGAGCGAAGCTGTTTCCCGTACCATCGTTGAAACACGACCTCCTATCGCACTTGCACAAGTATCCAATACTTATATATATGAGAACTATGCCGTTGTGCCCTCACAACGCGCACAAGTGCAATACTAGCCTATTCCGCATTATCGATGTCCAGTCTCGATAATACTACGGCTAGGGATATTTAATGATTAATCCTTCGTGGACTGATACTGTCTCATATCATCTCAATCCAGGAACTAATCATAGGGACCTCTCTTCATTTATATATCTATGGTGATCTAATCACAAACGATGAGAGTGCAATTTCCTTATTACATAGTTAATTTGCTACAACAACACAATGATCTGTGCAAATAGTGACGCTATGGGTCATATTATCCAACAAATGAATCAACGACGGAACATAAACAGACCATCCGGGATGAGTCTGTACCACAATCTTCATATACACAAGGACCGCGTAGGTCGGAGAGAGTCAGGACGGTACCTGAGAGGTATGGGTTCCTGATCTCACCTCATGTAGATATTAATCTTATTGAGGATAATGAACCGGCTACGTATGAGGAAGCAATACAGAATATTGATTCCGCTTTATGGCAAGATGCCATGAAGTCCGAGATGGATTCCATGTACGCCAACCAAGTTTGGACACTGGTTGATGCACCAGAAGGCGTAAAGCCTATTGGATGCAGATGGATCTTCAAGAAGAAGACCGACATGGATGGCAACGTGCAAACGTACAAAGCTAGGCTTGTAGCAAAGGGGTATCGTCAACAATATGGTATTGATTATGACGAAACCTTCTCACCCGTTGCCATGATTAAATCCATTCGGATAATGCTTGCAATAGCTGCATATTTCGATTACGAGATATGGCAGATGGACGTTAAAACCGCTTTCCTTAACGGAAACCTTTTGGAGGATGTTTATATGCAACAACCTGACGGTTTTATCGTACCTAGACTTGCAAACAAGGTTTGTAAGTTAAATCGATCCATTTATGGATTGAAGCAAGCATCACGGTCATGGAATCAACGTTTTGATGAGATCATAAAAGAATATGATTTCATACAAAACGCTGATGACCCTTGTGTATACAAGAAGGTTAGTGGGATAGCACTGACTTTTATTATCCTTTATGTCGACGACGTATTGCTTATAGGCAATGACATTCCCATGCTAACGTCGGTGAAAGCTTGGCTTTCATTAAAATTCTCCATGAAAGATCTGGGAGAAGCAGCCTTTATTCTGGGAATAAAGATCTACCGGGATAGATCTAGAAAGCTGCTTGGACTCTCCCAGAGTACATATATTGACAAAGTATTGAAGCGATTCAACATGGATCAATCCAAGAAGGGATTGATGCCAATGTCACGTGGTATCCTTCTGTCTAAGGACATGTGTCCTAAGACTAAAGAAGAGAGAGATAACATGAGTCAGATACCGTTCACCTCGGAAGTCGGATCGATCATGTATGCCATGATATGTACGCGACCTGATGTGTCATATGCTTTGAGCAGGTGCAGTCGCTTTCAGGCCGATCCAGGTGAAGGTCACTGGATGGCAGTTAAGAATATCCTTAAGTATCTTAGATGAACTAATGATGCTTTCTTAATTTATGGAGGTGGAGAACTTGAGGTGTCTGGGTACACCGATGCAATTTTCCAAACCGACAAGGACGACTTCAAGTCGCAATCGGGGTACATTTTTTGTTTGAATAACGGAGCAGTGAGCTGGAAATCTTCCAAGCAAGATACTGTTGCCGATTCAACAACAGAAGCGGAGTATATCGCTGCGTCGGAAGCAGCAAAGGAGGCAGTTTGGATCCGAAAATTCCTGATCGGATTAGGAGTAGTTCCGTTAGCAGCTGAGCCCGTGCCATTGTATTGTGACAATAACGGGGCTATAGCACAAGCTAAGGAACCAATGTCTCATCAACGATCCAAGCATGTTCTTCGGCGTTACCATCTGATTCGGGAGATTATACATCGTGGCGATGTAAAAGTCGAGAAGGTCGCATCAGATGACAACATTACAGATCCGCTGACGAAAGCTGTTCTTCAGCATGTGTTTGAACGACATATACATAGTTCAGGTATTAGATGCTTGAGTGACTGGCTATAGACCAAGTGGGAGATTGTTAGACATTATGACCCATAGCGTCACTGTTTTGTAAATGATATTGTATTATTGTACAAAATTAACTATGTGATAATGAAATTGCCTTTTGCCGTTTTGTAAGTTATTTACTTTAATATATTAATGGCAAAAGTCCATATGATTAGTTCCGTGTTGAGATGATATGAGACAGTATCAATATAAAAAGGTTTAATCATTAAATATCCCTAGTCGGAGTATTATCGAGATCGGACATCGATAATGCGGAATAGACTAGTATTGCATTTGTGCGAGTTGTGATGGCACAACGGCATAGTTCTCTTATATTTAAGTATTGGATACTTATGCAAGTGCGATAGGAGGTTGTGTTTTACCGATGGTACGGAAAACAGCTTCGCTCTGGATAGACCCCGCGGAATCCCATTGGTAGTATGTCTGCGTGTCTATGGGAGGCCGCATCAGGGTAGGTGTATATGGTCTTAACCTGAGACTTGCATCGCTAGTACTTGCGACAATCGGTAAACTTTGGTTTTGGTGGTTCGGGGCTTTAACCGGTTCTGTGTACGCCTCTTCTGGGTTTATCGAGAATCGTAGTGTACTGGATGTGATGTCAAGATGGAAGTATCACTTCAGACATATGGAGATGATGATCACGCAGGATACATAACTAGTACTCTATAAAAGGTTGCAACCGTCGGGACAATATGACCAGGTTAGGATTGTCCGATTTAAAGAGACTAGTTGTTTGATGTCCGATATATGTTTCGTACGGGGCAGACACATTTCCAGCCCCAGGCCTAACATGTGATCGTCCTATACTGGATCGATGTACACGATACTACGGTATACTACGCTTGATAAAGATCTAATATTCCAATAAGAATATTTCTGGAGAATTGGGTAGGCATGGCGCTTTGCTAGAAGCCAACCTTGTCTTGTAAATCGGTAAAAATGTAGTACGAGGTACGTACGTGTTCGGATTATCCAACGACCGTATTTACTGCCAACATATCCGGAGATCTCTTGGGTCGCTTCCTGAAGATTCACCTATGATTTTTGATTCGAACTTTATTAATCTTGGATTAATTACGGAGAAACTTTATCTTAGATAAAATGCCTAATTAGGAGAGAGAACGATTAATTTGGAATTAATCGATAAAATAATATATTCGATATATTAATCGAAATTAGATTTCGACGCGGAATTAAAATCGGATTTTAATTCGGGCAAACGAATTAATTTAGAATTAATTCGTTAGCGATGTGAATAGTAATTTCGCTAGGCATAATTATTTAATTTACGTCGCGACGGAAATTCGTTAATTCGGAATTTGCGAAACCGAGCCCGAAAGTGTTTGCGGACACATTCGTTTTTTGAAACGAGTGGGACCCGCAAATCACATCGCGAAGTCTCATCACTTGACACGACTAGTTGATGGATGTATCTAGTCACCTTTATTGGATGATACATTGTCACTATTCTCAATGTAAGTAGGTGAGGCCATTTAATGGCTTTTTGGGAGGGAAAAACTTTTTCACGTTTTTGGAGGGATATTTACCAATTATTTTTTTTTGGTAATTGTTATCTCATCATTCTCGGTTTTGGAAACAAGAAAGTGAAAAACAAAAGAAAACCAAAAGCCTCTCTCCCTCTTCTTCTTGCTCACGCCGTGAGCTTCAACAAGGCAAGAAAAATTGTTTTTCATCTTCTCCATTTTGCTAGCACAATGAAGGATCAAAGGAGGTGATAGGGAAACAACCTTGGAGCTTGGAATACTTGAAGACTTGAAGCTTCTCTCCCTTCTGCTCTTGGCCGAAAGTTTCCACCTTGAAGACTCAAGGATTTTCTTCATCATTTTTCATCACAAGCTTTGTAAGTATGATTCCGCCATGCTTCAAGTTTTGCATGTATAAATCGTGTGTTTCATTGGCTTATACTTTCTTTGGGACTAATAATAGAAACCTACATAAAATATATCGATCCCACGATGACTTAATACCTAAGCTATTAATCTATGAAGCCAAATATTTACGATTATCTAATAGATTGGTTGTTTGATTGGATGGTGACTTTAAGCTAAAACAAGTAAATAAAATAGTGTGAAAGTGAATTAAAGGTAAAATCAATATTATTAAACTATCTAGGGTTGTGAATCCTTGCAATATCTTTTAAAGATGAAGTGGTTATCTCATGTTTGTGCAATATATTGGTTTACTAACCTGGAACACGAAATTATGCAGAAGCCTCTATCGATGGTCATATGCAAATACCCAGTGTAACCCAATTAATCATATGTCTATGTTAACCAAGTTACATGAATTCATTAAGATTAAGTTCCAATTGTGGCTACCCCCGCCCGACAGGTATATGTCTATCCTGGAAGGAAATCTATTAAGGGTTATCTATCTTTAAGGAAGATCGGGGGCTATTAAGTCTAAGGTTGAAACCTAAAATTCCTTCATCAAGTTTATTTTAAGTTTACCACATCAATCTTATTAATGGCCAGCTAACAAGAAGCATTAACCTTAATACTTAATAAATAAACCTTTATATTACCCAAGACACTGTTGGATAATATGACCCATAGCGTCACTATTTGTGCAGATCACGGTGTTGTTGTACAAATTAACTATGTGACAAGGAAATTGCACTCTCATCATTTGTGATTAGATCACCATAGATATATAAATTAAGAGAGGTCCATATGATTAGTTCCTGGATTGAGATGATATGAGACAGTATCAGTCCACGAAGGATTAATCATTAAATATCCCTAGCCGGAGTATTATCGAGACAGGACATCGATAATGCGGAATAGGCTAGTATTGCACTTGTGCCGTTGTGAGGGCACAACGGCATAGTTCTCATATATTTAAGTATGAGATACTTATGCAAGTGCGATAGGAGGTTGTGTTTCACTGATGGTACGAGAAACAGCTTCGCTCTGGATAGACCCCTCGGAATCCCATTGGTATTATGACTATGTGTCTATGGGAGGCCGAAATCAAGGTAGGTGTGTATAGTCTTAACCTGAGACTTGCATCGCTAATACTTGCGATAATTGGTAGACTTTGGTCTTGGTGGTACAGGGCTTTAACCGGTTCTGCGTACACCGCTTCTGGGTTTATCAGAGAGACGTAGTGTATTGGGTGTGATGTCGAGACGGAAGTATCACTTCAGTTATAGTGAAGATGATGTCACGCAGGATACGGTACTAGTGCTCTTAAGTGCTGGCCGGCCATCGGGATATTATGACAAGGTCATGTATATCCGATAATAGAGACTAGTTACCAGACATCCGACATGTTCTTCGGACGGGGCAGACACTTATCCAGCCCCAGCCCTGGCACGTGACTATACGATACTGGGCTGATATATGCAATACTACGGTATACTACGCTTGATACAGATCTATATATTCCTGTAAGAATATTTCTGGAGAATTGGGTAGGCATGGCGCTTTGCTAGAAGCCAACCTTGTCTTGTAAATCGGTATAAACGTAGTACGAGGTACTTACGTGTTCGGATAATCCGACGACCGTATTTACTGCCAACATATCCGGAGATCTCATGGGTCGCTTCCTGAAGATTCACCGATGATGTATAACTTGCACTTTAATTAATCTAGGATTAATTAGAAGAGAGAAAAAATTAATCTGGGATTAATTGCGGAGATATTTTATCTGGGATAAAATATTTATTAAAGAGAGAGAACGATTAATTTGGAATTAATCGATAAAATTAATATATTCGATATATTAATCGAAATTGGATTTTGACGCGGAATTAAAATTAGATTTTAATTCGGGCGAACGAATTAATTTAGAATTAATTCGTTAGCAACGTGAATAGTGATTTCGCTAGGCGTAATCATTTAATTACGACGCGACGGAAAATTCGTTAATTTGGAATTAGCGAACCCGAGCCCGAGAGTGATTGCGAGCGCATTCGCATTTCGAATTCGAGCGCGGCACGCAAGTCACATGAAGCGTCTCAATCGTTAGTCATATCATGCGTCAAATCAATTGTCACTTTGAGTGATGTGACTTGACAACATGTCACTTTATTAAAGTGATGTGATGTGACTTAAAGTAAAAGTAGAAATGATGAAAAGCATTAATAGGCTTTTTGCTTTTTGACTTTTGTACTTGGTAAATGTAAATGCTTTTATATTTGATTTTATTTTTGGAAAATAAAATAAATATATAAGTAAAAACCATTACCTTTTCTCTCTCTCAATCACGATCTCTTCCTCTCCCTCTCTTTTCTTCTTCCTCTCCTTCACGCTTGGAACCGATTCTTTCTTATTTTTCTGGTTTTTGCCGAATCAAGAAGAGAATAAAAGGAAGAAGACAAGTGCTAGCACACACCTTGGGTTATATTATGGTGATAGGGAAACGAATTTGTGAGCTTGGAAAGCTTGAAGCTTGAAGCTTCAATGGAGTCTTCAATGGCCGAATCTTGGAGAGACAAGAAGGACCAAAACCGAGCAGCCCCTGCTGTTTTTGGAGGCCAAACTGAGCACCAACAAGGAGCAAAAACGCAACTTGTTCTTCCTAGCATCAAACCCATCAATGTGAGTATATATTCCGCCTTACTCCTTTGGGTATTCTACTCGTTTTTATGCATGTTTGTGATCCTTGGGACTTGATTGAAACTCTACAATGGTATCTTGAGCTATTGGTTGCATAAAACGAATTAGGGTTCTTGAGCTAAATTTGGGGCTTTTTGATTTAAGCATGATTTTGACAAATTGTTTGTTTAAGAATTCTTGTATATGATTAATTAGAGTTATATGTAATCAATTTGATGAAAAATTAATTGGATTGATTTTCCCCAATTTGCTTAATGTTGGCCGAAACTTTAATTTGGGTAAACTCAATTTGAGCATCAAATGATTAAATTGTTTAGTATAGTATGCTTGAATGAGGTTGAATTGATGTTGTGCATAATCAATTTCATGAAATTTGGTTGGATCCATTTTTCCCCAAATTTTGGGCATGACAAATTTGGGTAAACTTGATTTTGAGCATGTTTAATGAAATTGGATGATTTAGAATGCTTAAATGTTGTTTAATTGATGATTGATTAGATCAATTTGATGAAAAGTGTTTGGAACAATTTTTCCCCAATTTGCTTGTGATGGCCGAATTTGGCAAGTGCCCTAATGTCTTGGTTTTTGATTTTTTGTTCATTGGATGAATTAGAAATCATTTGGGGATGTTGAATTTATGTTTGATTGGGTTCAATTGGATTGAATTTGATTTGGGCATTTTTTCCCCTTATGGCCGAGACTTTAGCATGTATAAATTGGGTTTGATTTTGATTTAATTATGTGGACATGATTAATTGATGTTAAGCATGATTAATTGGATAAATTTGATGTTTTGGAAAATTTGATTTGGGTAATTAATAATGCTATGCACTTTGTTTAATTGAATTGTAAAATTGGATTTTGTAATTTAATTAAAATGGGCCTTAAAATTGGATTTGGGTTTTTTAAGTTGTTATTGGGTTTATTGGACTTGGTTGTACAAAGTTGGTTTAGGCCAAAATTGGTTGGATCCAATTAGGCCCAAAACCGCTTCCAAAAGGCCCAAATGCAACTAATAACCTTTAACGTTTAATTGGGCCTAATGGGCCTAAATTAATTTATGGGCTTATGGGGTAAGTCCTGGATTGGACTTTGGTTGCGGGTTTGACCCGAGTTGACCAAAAGTCCACGCCTTGAAGAAATTAATTAAAAGCCCATTGGACTTTAATTAAATTAATATTGGATATTAATCGGGCTTTGAGACCCGTAACGATTAAATTTGGAATTTAAGTCGTAAAGGTTTATTTTATAAAGTGTAATATTTAATTTGGAATTAATAATGAATTAGAATTAAATGCGTATTAAATTGGATTAATTATTATGTAATTTAATTTAATTCGTAGAAATCGTACTTTGAGTACGTGTTCGCAATACGAGTTTGACTCGAACAAAATCAAATCTTTGTTTGAACATTGGATGATCACTAATTATCAAGATTATTAATTTGATTGATTGATTGATAACATGCTTGTATGAATACATGGTTATGATGTTTGAATAATGTATATCGGATGGATATTAGCTGGGTGGGGCGATTTTGGAAATTGTAATAAATTTGATTTATTAATTGGACCTGCGAGTCCAGCCTTATCTCCTATTTCTTTTTGTAATCTCTTCTCACCTATTCCCCTCCATGTAAATGAGGTTTCTTTAGAAGTGTAGTGTAACGGGTAGAAGAAATATTTGTGCTAGCGGGAGAGAGAAAGTGAGAGATTTGATCTAGGATCAATGTGTAAAATTTCCATCCGCATATCATTATTATTTTACATATGCGCTTTATTATGTGTTTAGAATGCATGTTTAAGGGTGTAATGATGATGACCTTAACAAAGATAATAAATTGGTAACCAATTTGCACGTGAAAAGCCCTCATAAAATATCATGCGTCTTTTCCTTCCATTGAGTGATTCTTACTCAAGATCCGAGATTGGCAGGGGTTGTTGGCCAAAGTCAAGCCCTTGTCCATCAAAGATGTGTTTTAATCACGAGGCTTTGTTCCATATCGGTGTCGTGTCCAAGTTTTGGTTTGTTGGCCAAAGTCAAGACCACTTCTTGTCCATAGACATTGATTACGAAGCTTCCATGTCAATGGGTCCGCGCTTGACTGGGATCACTAGGTTTGTTGTGCCAAAGCCAAGGCCTAGTTGATTCAGAAAGGAATGTTAGGGTATACATTCGATGTATAGGCATATATAAGATATATGTTTGGGACTTGGATGTCCACCTACTGGATCTAGGAGTTGGTTGAGATCCAATTGATCTTCGAGATCTACCTAGTTAATTATCATACAATTTGTTGGCCAAAGTCAAGATTGTGTGATATTTAACGGGATCCTAGCCCACTAGGAAACACGGTTTCCCGAGTACTCGACAGAGGGTTAGAGGCTCGACGAAATAGTGGGAGGCAAGAATTGAATTTACAATACTCGTTCAATTACTCGCCATACGCGCTCATTTAAATTATTTCGTCATTAGATTAAATGTTAGTTAGACTAATATTTAAATTGTTGTTTTAATAAACAGTTGGACTGTATTATACTTGATTATATATAATTGGATTATATTAATCAATATATTTGAATTAATTAATTTCAGTTTACAGTTTATTTTATAATTGGATTATAGTAATCAATGTAATTGAGGTTAATTAATTTGGATTATATTTGATTATATAGTTGGACTATTATAATCATTATAATATATATAGTACCACTAATCGTTGATTAATAGTTGGACTATTGTAATCAAGATAAAATTGAAAAGTTGGATATTTAAAATATAATCTAGGATTAAAATATTTTAAATAATTTAATTTTCAAATTGGGAATAATAATAGGTTAATTTATTTGATAAAATAACTTATTATGACTAGGCCCATAATTAAGCAAATAAGTAGAGCATAAAATCTTTGGAAGATTTATGTGATGATGACTTTAGTGCTTAATTAATATACTTATCATAAATCTATCTTTAGATTTAAAAATATTAAATTGCAATTTATAATTCTTAGAGAATTGATTTGACTATTCTAGAGGTGAAAAGTCAAAGTTTGCAATTGGGCGTGTTGCACAAGGTGCACATCGTTTCGATATTCCGAAACCCAAGGCTTGGCCAAAGGTTTGTGAATATTGAAAAGATAATTGACATATCCCAAAGTGACTACCATTTGGATATGGAAGACACGAAGGAATTAAAGAAAGGGCAAGGCTCTTACTTTGAAAATGTTGTCTTAGTTATGTTCACAGCTAGTATTGAAATTAGATTTTAAATACTTAGTGTGGTACATAAAATATATGTATTGATGTTCAGAATCTGCTTTGAGCAGGATACTGACTTCAAGCTGAGATTGCTCTGCGAATCGGAAACGGGACGAAAGTCGCTGTTTCGACCGTAAATACCTAAGTTTAGGATCTACCCTTTGGGTATATACTTAAATTAGGAACTGTTATAATGTAACTAGTTTGACTAGAGACATTATCTCTATATCAGTGTTTAATCCGTTGCGGATAAAACCTTTATATTATAGAACGCTAAGTGTTTTATTATATAAAGATGATATTGAGATAAATACATTAGATGTAAATAACAGAATTTATATTTTGAATATAAATAAAATCTCAAACATATAAAATGACAAATAAATAGCTGAAATTGATTTGATCAATAAAGACTTATTTGTGGCATTGTTGTCTAGGACACAATTTAACGAGACTCGTATATCCACACTTTTGAAGAGTTGGTACTAGGACTGATTTGACTATTCAAATAAGGTCTGCGAATCTAGTTTATTAGGTAAAGTACCTAAAATACTATTTACTTGGCAATAGTATGAGGACAACCGACCTGTTAGCCTTATTCATGGTGAAGTAAGTGGGCCCATATCTAGCTAGGCTAGATGTGAACATGAATATTTCGTGACCTTGACAGATGTAGCATCACGTTGTGATTATGTGTTTCTTTTGAAGAACACAAATCAGAAACTTTTAGAGTTTCGACACGAAATAGACAAACAGATCGGCTATAGTATTATACCGTCACGGTAAGACCGTAATGGAAAATACTTAAGCAATAAGTTTTTTATATACTTGAAAGAGTATATTATTCTTTCAAATGAGGACTCCTCCCGGAACACTCAAAGTGACGGTGTTTCCGAACGGATTAACCGAATCATGTTAGACATGATAAGGCTAATCATGAGTCGCTCTGAGCTACTATTTCCTTCAACGGATAAGTTTTAACAGTGCAATAACTTATTTAGAATAAGGTTCCATATAAATCTGTTGACAGATGTCATATAGGATATGAACAGGGAAGAAACGAGGTTTCTCATTCCTGATAATTTGGGTATGCCAGACATAACGTTTGGATGATACCAAACTAAGGACCCAAATTGGATAAGTGCCAATATAGGTTATCCTAAGGGAAACCATAAGTATAGTACTTATAAATCTCACATGAGAACAATGTGATTGTTGCTCACCATGCGGTTTTTCCTGAGAGGAATACCGATATGCAGTGGTCAGTGGGAGGATAGTGATACTCGATGAAAATCGGAGTAATACTGTTCAAGGCACAAGGTCCGTAATGGAACACAAATAGTTCATCAATGATGAATCTGTACCATTAATCTTCGAATACACAAGAACTGTGTAGATCGGATAGAATCAGAAAACAACCTGGGGTATGGGTTTCTGATCTCACCTCATAAAGATGTTAATCTTTTAAGGTATACCAACCGACTACGTTTTGAGGAAGTGATACGAGGTATCGACTCCCTATTATGACAAAATGTCATGAGTCCAAAATGGATTCCATGTATATCAACAAGTTTGGATACTAGTTGATGTACCATAAGGCATTGTGCCTATTGGTACTTTATAAGTCTTCAAGGAAGACATACATGGAAGGCAACATACCAACGTACTAAGCTAGGCTTGTAAAGAAAAGGTAGAGTTATCAACATCGTGTTGATTCCGACGAAACCTTTTACCTGTTGCCATTGTAAATCCATTTGGATAATGCTTACTAAAACTATGTATTTCATTTATCAAATATGACAGCTTAACGAAAAATCGCTTTCCTGAAATGGAAACCTTTCGGAGGATGTTTATAACATCCTGTCGGTTTTATCGTACCATAACAAGCAAACAAGGTTTGCAGGTTATTCGATCCATGTTTGGATTGAAGCAAACATAGGTTCTAGGAATTATCGTTTTGATGTAATCATAATGGAGTATGATTTAATTCAAAACGAAATGATTCTTGTGTATATAAAAGGGTTAGTGGGAGTGCACTGACATGAATGTCCTGTAAAATAATGATAATATGTCATTTCTTGGAAATGAAATTCCCATAAAGCAATCGGTGAAAGCTTGGCTTTCATAAGAAATTCTCCGTAGAATTCTGGGGAGTAACAACCTTTATTCAAGGAATAAAGATCTACTGGGATAGATTTGGAGTTGTTAACACTCTCTGGGAAATTGTACATTTAAAATGTACTTGATTTGGTGTCTCATACGCTTCGAGCATATGGAGTCACAATCGGGTAAATCCAAGTGACAGTCACTGGATTGATCTTAAGAACATCTGTTAGTATCTTAGAGAACTAAAGATGCTATCTTAAACTATGGACAAGGAGAACTTGAAGTGACTAGGATCACTGCTGCAAGTTTCCAAACCGGTAAATACTGCGGTACTATAAAGTTTGAATAACGGGACAGTAAGCTGGAAATATTCCGAGCAAGATAACTGTTGCCGAATTAACAACAAATGCGGATTATTGCTGCAGCTAAGGCAGCAATAGAAGCCATTTGGATCGATAATAAATCTAATTAGATTAGATATAGTTCTTTTAGCAGCTGAGCTAGGCGTCAGCACAGGCTAAGGAATTAAAGGTCTCATCGATGATCCAGATATATACTTCTATATCATCTGATTCGTTCGGATCATACATCGTGGCGATGTGATGATCGTATAAATCGCGTCAGAAGATAATTACGCAAATCCGCTTACGAAAATATTTTCTCAGCAATTTGAGCGAACCGTACATAGTTCGGGTGTTAGACACTCGAGTGACTGGCTATGTGCCAAGTGGGAGATTGTTGGATAATATTACCCATAGCGTCACTATTTGTACAGATCACGGTGTTGTTGTACAAATTAACTATGTGACAAGGAAATTCCACTCTCATCATTTGTGATTAGATCACCATAGATATATAAATGAAGAGAGGTCCATATGATTAGTTCCTGGATTGAGATGATATGAGACAGTATCAGTCCACGAAGGATTAATCATTAAATATCCCTAGCCGGAGTATTATCGAGACAGGACATCGATAATGCGGAATAGGCTAGTATTGCACTTGTGCGCGTTGTGAGGGCACAACGGCATAGTTCTCATATATTTAAGTATTGGATACTTATGCAAGTGCGATAGGAGGTTGTGTTTCACTGATGGTACGAGAAACAGCTTCGCTCTGGATAGACCCCTCGGAATCCCATTGGTATTATGACTATGTGTCTATGGGAGGCCGAAATCAAGGTAGGTGTGTATAGTCTTAACCTGAGACTTGCATCGCTAATACTTGCGATAATCAGTAGACTTTGGTCTTGGTGGTACAGGGCTTTAACCGGTTCTGCGTACACCGCTTCTGGGTTTATCAGAGAGTCGTAGTGTATTGGGTGTGATGTCGAGACGGAAGTATCACTTCAGTTATAGTGAAGATGATGTCACGCAGAATACGGTATTAGTGCTCTTAAGTGCTGGCCGGCCATCGGGATATTATGACAAGGTCATGTATATCCGATAATAGAGACTAGTTACCAGACATCCGACATGTGCTTCGGACGGGGCAGACACTTATCCACCCCCAGCCCTGGCACGTGACTATCCGATACTGGGCTGATATACACAATACTACGGTATACTACGCTTGATACAGATCTATATATTCCTGTAAGAATATTTCTGGAGAATTGGGTAGGCAAGGCGCTTTGCTAGAAGCCAACCTTGTCTTGTAAATCGGTATAAACGTAGTACGAGGTACTTACGTGTTCGGATAATCCGACGACCGTATTTACTGCCAACATATCCGGAGATCTCATGGGTCGCTTCCTGAAGATTCACCGATGATGTATAACTCGCACTTTAATTAATCTAGGATTAATTAGAAGAGAGAGAAAATTAATCTGGGATTAATTGCGGAGATATTTTATCTGGGATAAAATATTTATTAAAGAGAGAGAAGTATTAATTTGGAATTAATCGATAAAATTAATATATTCGATATATTAATCGAAAATTGGATTTTGACGCGGAATTAAAATTAGATTTTAATTCGGGCGAACGAATTAATTTAGAATTAATTCGTTAGCGACGTGAATAGTGATTTCACTAGGCGTAATCATTTAATTACGACGCGACGGAAAATTCGTTAATTTGGAATTAGCGAACCCGAGCCCGAGAGTGATTGCGAGCGCATTCGCATTTCGAATTCGAGCGCGGCACGCAAGTCACATCAAGCGTCAAATCGTTAGTCACATCATGCGTCAAATCAATTGTCACTTTGAGTGATGTGACTTGACAACATGTCACTTTATTAAAGTGATGTGATGTGACTTAAAGTAAAAGTAGAAATGATGAAAAGCATTAATAGGCTTTTTGCTTTTTGACTTTTGTACTTGGTAAATGTAAATGCTTTTAGTATTTGATTTTATTTTTGGAAAATAAAATAAATATATAAGTAAAAACCATTTACCTTTTCTCTCTCTCAATTCACGATCTCTTCCTCTCCCTCTCTTTTCTTCTTCCTCTCCTTCACGCTTGGAAACGATTTCTTTCTTGTTTTTCTGGTTTTTGCCGAATCAAGAAGAGAATAAAAGGAAGAAGACAAGTTCTAGCACACACCTTGGGTATATTATGGTGATAGGGAAACGAATTTGTGAGCTTGGAAAGCTTGAAGCTTGAAGCTTCAATGGAGTCTTCAATGGCCGAATCTTGGAGAGACAAGAAGGACCAAAACCGAGCAGCTCCTGCTGTTTTTGGAGGCCAAACCGAGCACCAACAAGGAGCAAAAACGCAACTTGTTCTTCCTAGCATCAAACCCATCAATGTGAGTATGTATTCCGCCTTACTCCTTTGTGTATTCTACTCATTTTTATGCATGTTTGTGATCCTTGGGACTTGATTGAAACTCTACAGACATGAAATAAGACCTTATAAACCAGTGATATTGGAATTCATCACACCCATAGATAATATGTTTAGTTACAAAACATACTTAGGATAACTAAACACTTAAATAAACAAAACATCATAAAAAATAACTTGGAGATAAATAAAAGTAAACTTACATAATGAAAGAAAATATTGGGGGTTAGAGGATCCACTTTTAATATTTCAAAATTAGAAATCTCCCTTATTGTCAGTGTTTACAGATTAATTAATTATATTTAATCAGACCATAAAGGCGGAAATTCCATTTGTTTCAATTAAATCCAACCGACCATATAGGCGGTAACAAGGTTATTACCTAAACTGATCATATAAACGGAAACTACGTCTAGAATGTAAAACCGACCATATAGGCGGTAAATAAGGTTGTCACCTAAAACGACCATTTAGGCGGTAACTAATTAATCCAAATTTTAATTAAAATAAGGGAGATTACTCTAATTTATTATATTAAAAGTCTCACATTTTCACCCCAGCAGAATGAGATTACCTGCTCATTCTGTATTTGAAAACATACAAAATTTTATTAATTAAATAAAAATAAAATATAAGAAAACTTAAATAAATATACAAGACACTTTCCTTTAGGTTTTCATGGAGAAATTCCTCTAAAGAAAGCATGAAAAATGTACAAAGTTTAGCTTGGTATTTATAAGCAAATCTAAAGGCTTCCACCAATTTCTCCATCAATTGCTCCACCAAACATGGTACCAAACATGGCACCAAATCCTGCACCAAACATGCAAGCATGTTTGGTGGAAGTTTGATAATTTTCATTTTTTATTTTATTATTATTATTTTGTTTTGAAAATGACTTTAATAATTACACATAACACATTTCCTGATGTATTATGCAATAGCTACTGAGTTGTCTAAGAATTTATGGATCAAATCTATAATACTATGTATACCATCACAAACATAATATTAATATCAAAACTTCTCATCTATAAGGTCACTATGCAACTTCATAAGTCAATACTTCATAAGTTACAATTAATTCCACTGACACAGTAGAATCATCCGTGACACTCTCACTGCATCGTTTCTGACTCTTTATGACGTAGACTGTCTAATGACATAATTATACTCAAAACTAATCCGACCCAAATGGTTATGGACTATATTCTCCATGAATAAGAAACTCGATCTTAATATCTCAAAGATAACAAAGAACATATTTCAAGACACATCATATGGTCTACAGCGTATTAAAATAGCTCGGAATAATTAAGATTAAATCGATATCTTTAATCGCACATAATATAGTATTCATAATACCATCATCCTATGAAGCATAAGATTGACTAGACATTCTAATCAATTTCTCTTTCGACAAAGGAATCATCATTTACGAAATATTAATATTATGTATAAGAGACACACTAACTGTCACACAGATAGTCTTATTGTGTCATTTATTAGATCTTATCTAATGCACGACTAATGAGAGTATCTCACAAGTTTCTTAGTTTTATATAATATATAAAACTTTATATCGAATATAACAAAGACTACTCTCACTGCTTTCACGGAGAAAATAAAACTTAAGTAAACTTTTTATCTCATAAAAATCTCATTACTACCTTAATAATGATAATGTCGTTAGGATATATAACACCAGAAAAAAATTTATACGCTCCCACTAATTCTATTATCACATATATATTCTCTATGCTTTGATAAAATCAGACAATCTGACTAATATCAAAATTAGAGAACACAGATTTCCGGAAAACTCATATGAGTCTACAATATGCTCTATAAACTAGTTTACCAAACTGTAATTTTAGTAGAATACAAACTCCAGGGCCATTCCAGAAAGGAACGTCACTTTGCACTCTTAGCTAAAATACACAGTTAAATTATAACATTAACCAACATATCTTTAATTGTTCAATTAGTGCGACTAGAGACAAGTTTCCTCAGAATCTATAATAGATTGCTGAGTATAACCTTTCTCACTGTCATACTATAAGGGTCAAACCTTTAATAAGCTCACTTCATTTTTGTTGCGCAAACCATTTGCACATTTTATGAACCATTCATAACAGAAGCTTAATCAAGTTCAAAACTTGATCGTAGTAAGATATGAACAATCTTAGATCTATGTTTTAATGCTAACTTCCAGAATCGATATCAAATATCACTCCCACTATCAGTTATAGGATAACTTTCTTCGACAAGAAAACATCAGAACCATTAAGTATCAAATACTTCGCAAATGATTCTGACACCCAATTTGACTTATATGGAAGATGTCTAAGGGTCTTTTCATCTTATTAATTATGAAGTTCCTTTTATAATTTATCACTCTCAAATTTGACTTCAATAAGTCAAGTCTTTTCTACAATGGTCAACGTCCGATGTTACTCACCAAGTAATAAAATAATTTTATTACTTGGGATCATAGAAAATATATTCTATCAAATAGAATACAATACTCTATTAAATAGAATAAATGATAAACTTTAACTTGTACCTCCGAGGCGCAAGCACTTTCAATTATATAACCATTATACAAAAGAAAGATTCAAATCTCAAACTTTTCAAGATTCGAATTTTCTACTTATACATATCATATATATAACTGTAGAAACTAATGTAATCTTAATTAAAAGGACAAATTAGTGTTACTGGAACATATCCCCAAGAGCATTGAAACTAATTTGGTAACAGTAATAGAAGAATAATATTGAGTAAGAAACATATTCATTGAATGACCTTAGAACTAATTGCTATAAATTTGTATGTTTGATAGCATTAAACATCTTTGCACAATTCAAAGACTTATGATGAATTTTAAAGATACAGTTTTCAAAACTTCATATCAAATTTCTTTGAACCAGTCAAAATATTCAATCCATGTTTCATAAAAAACATATAACTAAGTCATGACAACTCATTGGCTATGTTACGAAGTAAAGAAAACTACCTTAAGTAATTTATAATTCATTAAACTACATACTTCTAATGTATCAGTTTAATAAATCTTATGCTCCAATGAAAATCATTGGTTAAATGAGATTTAATCACATTCCCGAATACAATATTTATTAAATGGATAAGAATATGTAGTGTGATCTCGTATCAGACCATCATTTACCATACGGAATAAGCAACTAATGCTTAAGTGATAAAATCTCATAAAGCATTATTCTAAGTTATTTACTTAACCAAATATTTTTCTTAATGTTTATCTCTTCGTTAATGACACTACTAGCCATATTAAAATATGTAACAACTGTTTATAAAAAACAAGTAACTATCCAGTAGTCGCAAGTTTTGATATCATATATCAAAACAATCATTAAATAATATTTTCAATAACTAGATGAGAGATCTGGTATTCAATACCTATAGTTGTCGTATAGTGAGAATCGTTATTCTCTAGACACAACTATATAAATCTCTTTTCTTTAGCTTTATAATTTGCCTTCAACTATTCATTACAATTATAAATAATCGATTAGCAAACTATGTTGGACACATTACCTCTAAAGGTCACTAAAGCCAATATACGACATTATTAGATAAACAAATACCTAATGAGGTTTTCTTAATGCCAGTGAAGAATCTAGAGACATGAACTAATTCACGTCAATTCTTACTGCAAAAAAAAAAACAATTATATCTAGAGAATTATATCCTAAAATGGATATCTATTTAGATTACCTATCGTGACTATCTTAATTTTTCAAGATAATCGGAACAACAGTTCCTGATGGTTTAGACTAATCTAATAATATCCAAGCCTACTATTAATCTAGAACATATTCTAGAATTTACAACCATAAGTGAAGTCATAAAACATATATAAAATATGCATGCAGTGGATTCAAATTTTAATTATGTCTACATAATAGAATAAGGAAAAACATAAACGAAAATTTTCATAATATTACACACTGTCTTAGTTATGGATTTTTAATAGAGCAGTGCCTCCCACTATTTCACATAATACTATAATCCCCAACGAAAAATGAGAATTTAATTAATAAATTGAATTCCATAATGGGAAGTGGACCCCATAAATATTTTTGACTCACAACTTTGGCACGTTCTCGCCTACATATATTCACAGGTAGACAACTCTTTGTCAAACACACTCACTATGACTCCTGATTTTGGTCCTGATCATTTCCACTTTCACTTGAATTTTTCTCTTATCATATAAGTTCTACCAGCGCAAATGAACTACCAAGAAACAAGTATTCCTAATACTAGTCACTTTAATGCCTTATTAAACGGGGATTTTCCTATTGTCAAACAATCCGAAATTATTCAAATTAATTTCACATGCATGTTCAAATAATAAAAATTTATTAAATATCATATATCAAGCATGACAAATGTAATGGATATAAGATAAGACTCGCTCTGATATAATTTTTGTTGGGTCAGGCGCAGCAGAAGGCGCGGTTAGGGCGAAATCGTAGTTTAAACCTTTTAAATTTACCGAATAAATTATTCAATATCCAATATGAATATTTCATTCATATTTCACATAAATAGATTATATTCGATATCAAATAACGATATAAATAATTTAGAAAATATCGCGAAATTTTTAAGAAAATAATTTTCCGTAAAATATCATAAAACATGTTTTTGACCGAACCGACCAACCAATACATACGGGGGTGCCCAAGTCAACCCTAATAGTACTTGGGCAGTTCACGGACTTTCCAAACAGTGATCAATTCACTGTTTGGACAGTCGTCGCCGGTAAGCCCGAAACTCACCTGGTAACGCCATTTTTCGTTATTTTCGCGTATTTTCACTCCAAAATAATTTCCGGAAATTATTTCAATGCCCAATACACATCCAATATATTTAAATATTATATTCTTTTATCAAAATATTTCTAGAATTTCCAGATCTGATATGGATGCAAAATTAATCATTTTTCATGCTTTAAATCCAATTTTCTCCACATCAATCATATTAATATTTACTCTAATCAAAGCCACCACCAATGAAGATATCAAGAAAAATTTTAGGTATTACAGGGGTGGTCATAATACTCTAGAATGGCAATCAAGTCATCAAATGACAAAAGTGTGCTTATTAACCATTAACAAGCTTACTTTAACTATCATACATGCATGTATCATTCATTCAAGCTTCTAAACTTCTCAACACAAAATAAAGATAGTAAAAAAAATATGTAAGGTTCTTATTTTAGTAGCTGATTAAGGTTCTGATTTCAGAGGGTGATTTTCAGGGTCTGATTTCAGAGGCTGTTGGTCAGGGTCTGATTTCATAGGCTACTGGTCAGTGTCTGATTTCAGAGGTTACTTTTCAGGGTCTGATTTCATAGGCTATTGGTCAGGGTCTGATTTGAGAGGTTAATTTTAAGGGTCTGATTTTCAGAGTCTGATTTTCAGAGTCTAATCTTCAGGGTCTGATTTCAGAGACTATGTTTCAGGGTATGATTTCAGAGTCAGATTTCAAAGGCTAAGTTTTTAGAGTCTGATTTCAGAGGTTAAGTTTTAGGGTCTGATTTTCAGAGTCTAAGTTTCACTGTCTGATTTCAGAGTCTGAATCTGATGGTTTATTTTCTTTTTCTTTTACACTTCACTAGGGTTTTAGAAACAAGTCACCCAGCCGCCAAAGAACATGCTTATTTCTTCAACATATGCTAAAGAACAGAATGTGTATGACAAACTTATATGAAGAACACAATAAAAACCCAGAATTGGAAAATGATAAAAGATGAACTGATATGCAGACCACAACAAAACCAAATCCAAAAATAAAAAAAATGAAATCAGAAACAAGGTCCCATAAGAACTGAAAGGAAAATAACAAAGAACGAAAATAAAAACAGAATCAAATAAAAAAGAAAAGATAGGAAAAATCAGACATTGGAACCCTGAGCTCTAGATACCAAATGACAAGAAACCCACTTGGATTCAAAATCCAAGCAAATCCCAAGAAATAGACAAAACTCCAAGAATCGCGAATTTGATTTTTGTAGAAATAAAACCCTTTTAAGGCCACAAAGAAGACCTTCAAAGAACTTGCCCTTGAGAACCTTTAAGATGATTCCTTGTAGTGTTTTGCTAGCAATGGAGACGCCATTAAGTTGCCAAACTTAGATTAGTCGATTCAAACTTGAAAAGGGGAATCTCTCCCTTACAAGAATTTGACCATAGCCAAAGCTTTAAGCTTTTGAGTTTTACAAATTTTATTTATTGTCCTCCAAATGAAAAAGAAAGAAAGCTTAAATAGTGTTACAAAAAGAAACCCTAAAGGCATAAAGACAACAATGCACCTAAAGGCTAAATTACAAAAATACCAAAGTCTTCAAGTCTTCAAAGGCCTTTGAAGCTTCATTCAAAACTGATTTGAGCCAAGTGAAGTGGCTTTGGGCCCTCTCTATTGAAGCCCACATGCGTCTCTATTTGTTTGTTGTAATCGGCCATAAAACTCTGAACTAATCCCGCCATTGCTTCTCTGAGTCTTTTGGTCCTCTGCCTCCTAATTGGCCCTTCTGGTACTTGTAATGGGTCTTTTGCTTTGTTGTCGGCCTGGATCATGTCATGTAAGTTGGAAATACTTACTAAATTCCAAGCTTTTCTTTGTTTTTGCTTTTCTTTCTCTCAATCTTCTTTGCCTTCTTTTAATGGAGTTTTGGATTATTATTTTGACTTAATGAAACCCTAAATGAAAACAAAACAATTATATACTCCCTTTCCAAGCTATGGCCGAAAATTGGGTATTAAGAAAACATCATGATATTTTTCAATTGTTTCATTTAAAGCCTTTATCAACTTGCAACTTTAATCATCAAATAATTTAATGAAATAAAGTAAGTCAACAAAGCAACTCAAGTCATTAAAATAAATATCATAACTTTAAAATATTTATATTTTAATTAATTAATTAATTAATTAAATACAAATACATTAAATATATGTATTATATTTACATTAAATATCAAATACATATATATTTATGATATTAGTCAAATATCTCAATTTGACAATTAATTAATGTATTTGATAAAATCTATCATTAAATCCAAATACAAAAAATTAAGAAATGACTATCGGGTCCCTACACATGTACTTTTGCGTTTAACCTTTAAACGACTTATATATAATCAATAATATTTATAAATGTTGCCCTAGTGCTCTACGACTATATTTCAGTAGTGAGACTCTCTAGATTCAGTGTAAGAGTTCAATTCAAGTCCCAAGATCAACAAATCATGCATAAAAACCGCATATGAACACATCAAAGGAGGTGCGGAATATACTCACATTGATGGGTTTGATGCTAGGAAGAACACAACCAAAACGCACTGCATGTTACTGCTCGGCAGTGAGCTGCGAAGAAGGTAGACTGCTCGGCGTGGGGGCTGCTTCCTCCTCCAAGAATCGGCCATGCATGGACTCCATTGAAGCTCAAAGCTTCAAGCTTCAAAATAAAACCAAGCTCATGAAGACACTTCCCTATCACCTATGTATCACTCAAGGTGTGCTAGCACTTGTTCATCTTCCATTTTGCTTCTCAAAGTTTCGGTCATAACCAGAAAAAAAGGAGAAGAAATCGCACCATGCGTGAAGGAGATGAAGAAGAAAAAGAGAGGGAGATGAGAGAACCGTGTACTGCATGTAAGAGAGAGAGGACCGAATTATGTGTAAAAAGGGAAAAGAAAAAGTAATATATATTATTCATTTATTTTCCAAAATAAATAAAACATATATATATTCCAAACCTTTTCATATTCCATCACTTTTACTTTTAACTTTAAGTCACATCACATCACTTTAATAAAGTGACATGTTGTCAAGTCACATCACTCAAAGTGATAATTGATTTGACGCATGATGTGACAAACGATTTGACGCTTGATGTGACTCGCGTGCCGCGCTCGAATTCGAAATGCGAATGCGCTCGCAATCACTCTCGGGCTCGGGTTCGCTAATTCCAAATTAACGAATTTTCCGTCGCGTCGTAATTAAATGACTACGCCTAGCGAAATCACTATTCACGTCGCTAACGAATTAATTCTAATTAATTCGTTCACCCATATTAAAATCTAATTTTAATTCCGCGTCAAATCCAATTTCGATTAATATATCGAATATATTAATTTTACCGATTAATTCCAAATTTATCGTTCTCTCTCTTTAACGATATTTTATCCGAGATAAAATATCTCCGTAATTAATCCCAGATTAATTTTCTCTCTCATCGAATTAATCCCAGATTAATTCTATCTCTCTCTTCTAATTAATCCCAGATTAATCAAAGT
>SKCR01043896.1:0-34189 GCA_019454045.1 Zanthoxylum bungeanum
CCAATAGCCATGAAGGTATAATCATTAAATATCCCTGGTCAGAGTATTATCGAGATTCGACATCGATAAATGCGTAAAAGACTAGTATTACACTTGTGCGCGTTGTGAGGGCACAATAGCATAGTTCTCATATATTTGGGTATTGGGTACTCATGCAAGTGTAATAGGAGGTTGTGTTTTACCGATAGTACGAAAAATAGCTTCACTCTGGATAGACCCATTCGGAATTCTATTAGTAGTATGATTATGCGTCTATGGAAGTCCGAAATCAGGGTAGGTGTATTTGGTCTTAACCTGATACTTGCACCGCTAATACTTGCGACAATCAATATACTTTGGTTTTGATCATCCAGGGCTTTAACCGGTTCTGTGTACACCTCTGCTGGGTATATTGAGAATCGTAGTGTATTGGGTGTGATGTCAAGATGGAAGTATCACTCCAGTCATAGTGGAGATGATTTCACGTAGGATACGGTACTAGTACTCTTAAATGCTGCAGCGATGGGGATATTATGACTAGGTCATGTATATCCGATTATAGAGACTAGTTACCAGACATCCGACATGTGCTTGGTACGGGGCAAACACAATTCCAGCCCCAGACCTAGCACGTGATATCCGATACTGGATCGACATACACGATGCTATGTATACTACGCCTGATATAGATCGCTTATTCCTGTAAGCATGTTTCTGGAGAATTGGGTAGGCATGGCGCTTTCCTAGAGGCCAACCTTGTCTTATAAATCTGTAAAACGTAGTACTAGGTACGTACGTATTCGGATAGTCCGATAACCGTATTTACTACCAACATATCTGGGGATCTCATGGGTCGCTGCCCGATGACATATATTGTTATTTAATTACTTTGACTTTTGGAAAGCAAATTGTGTATTTGATTTTAGAAATTCATTTACCAATTTTTTAACAACTTAACACACATCTCTCTCTCTCATTTTTATCTATTCCTCTCTCACGCCCAATGGTTGTTCTTGTTCTTCTATTTCAGCTCAAAACCGTGAGCTTGCATGGAAGACCAAAGCCGAATCTTGGAGAATGAAAACTGCTCACTGCCGAGCACTCTTGGAGGGAGAAGAAAAGTTTTTGTCTTCACTGCATCATCTCAACTGATCATTGTGAGTATTCTGTGACTTTCTTCGATGTATTCATACTTGTTTTATGCTTGATTATCGATCCTCGGGACCGTAGAAACTCCAACAGCTAACGCGTCGGCAATTTGGTTCTCTTCTCGCGGCCAGTGCTGGAACTTACAATCGGGGAGGGCCTGTGCTAGACTCCTGAGGTGGAATAGTAGGGTTTCAATCGTTCTTCCTTCAATTCCCATTCTCCTTGCATCTGTCGGACTACCAATATCGAGTCTCCGTAGACCTCCACATTCTCAACCAACAAGGTTATCAATATCGTCAGTCCGAAGGCACACACTTCATACTCAGCCATGTTGTTGGTTACTCCGAACGTCAACCTCTTGGCCATAGGTAGTGTTTCTCCTTTGGGGGTTACTATCACAATCCCTATTCTGGCTCATTTATAATTTACCGCTCCGTCGAAATACATCTTCCATCCTTGGACCGTTATTGCCTGGATCTCTTCATCCGGGAATTCAAACTTGTATTGGTCTCAGTCTATGGGTTGTAACACCAAGAACTCTGCTACAGCTCACCCTTTGATTACTTTAGAAGTGAGATACTCAATATCAACTCTGTCAGCAACACCAACCATCTGTCTAACTTTCCTACTAGCGAAGGCACCGAATGCAGATATTTCAAGGGATTCTCATTTGCTACCACTTGGATCTTGTAGGATTGGAAGTAATGATGCAGTTTTCTAGACACTCATACTTTTGCCAAACAGATCTTCTCTACTTCTTGATAGCAGGCTTCATATGGAAGCATCTTCTTACAGAGGTAGTAGACTGCATGCTCTACCCCCATCTCATCTACTTGTACCATCATCGCCCCCAGTGTTTCGGCTTCTATGGCTAAATACAGTACCAAGGGTTTGCCTAGTCTCGGAGGTTTCAAGACAAAAGGTTTCACCAAGTATCCCCTGATCTTGTCAAAAGCTTCTTGGCATTGCTCATTCCATTTCACTGGCTGGTCTTTCCTCATCAATTTGAAGATAGGCTCGCATACTGACTTCAACTTGGCGATGAACCGACTGATGTACTGAATTTTCAAGAGGAACGCTCTCACTTCTTTCTCTATCTTCAGTGCAGGCATCTCTGTCATCGCCTTAATCTTCTCAAGGTTTACTTCTATACCTTCCATTCCCATTATGTGTCCTTGTAACTTTCCTGACGTTACTTCAAACACACACTTTTTAGGATTTAACCGCAGGTTTTATTTGTCGACTCGTTCAAAGAACTTCTCCAGTGTTTCTATGTGTCCGTTTTTTATCTCTGATTTCACCATATACCTCGATTTCTTTATGCATCAAGTCATGGAATAATATAGTGGCCATCCGTTGGTAAGTTGCTCCTGCATTCTTAAGTCCAAACGGAATCACATTGTAACAGTACGTACCTCACTCCGTGATAAAGGTAGTCTTATGATTATCTTCTTTAGCCATAAGAACTTGATTGTATCCCGAGAACCCATCCGCGAACAAGTACATGGCAGATAAATCTGCACTATCAACTAGCACATCTATATGTGGTAAGGGAAAATCATTATTCGGGCATGCTTTGTTAAGGTCTCGGTAATCCACACACATTCTGACCTCCCCGTCTTTCTTCAGCACTAGCACAATATTTTCCAACCACTCGGGGTACTTCACTACTTCTAGAAATCCCACATCTATCTATTTCTTGACTTATTCTCTAACCTTCTCAGCCCACTCAAGTCTCATTCTTCGGAGCTTCTGCTTTACCGGCCTCATATTCAGATAGGTTGGTATCATGTCTTGGGCGATGATTTTGTTTACTCCAGGCATGTCCTCGTATGACCAAACGAATACTTTAGCATATTTGACTAACATCTCCTCTAATTTCTCCCGTTCTTCAGAGGTAACCTTACTTGTAATTAGAATTTCCTTGGGGCTTTCAGGCGTTCCAAGGTTAAATGTGTTCATTTTGGTTGAGTTGATGTCAAAGATACTCAAGTCATGCAATTTGAAAGGAAGAGACTCAGGCAAGTAAGTGAAATGAATGTATTTATTATTAGCGAAGGCAAGGGTACATTCAAATAAATCAGAAAGATAAATGTCTTCGTCCTCCATAGACGTTTCATCCTCCACAATCGGGTTTTCCTCGGTCTCTTTATTCTCTTCGAGGGTCAGGCTCTCCAGCTTCATCAGCTCTTTTTCTCACTTGTCTTCCTCCTTCGCAACTTCTTCTGCTAGCGATTTCTCACCCATCACATCCTGGAAGATCTCAAATCCTGGTACCATGATCCCATTGACTTCCACTGGTTCAGGCTCTCCTTGGTACCCTGTGGCTTTCATAAAATATCCCATCAGTTTCAATCATTTTTTCTTTGCCTTCAGCTTATCCTCGTCGGTCTAGCATCCCAAACCTCTCCTGGTGGTCTGCCCCTTGAAGTCGGGTAATGCTCTTCCAACACCTGAGCCTATGCCTGGCTTGAACTTCATCTTCTCCATGATCCTAGCCACCTTAGGATCTACCCACGCCTCAAAGGTTTCCGACACTTGGAACATCGTGAAAGGTTGTATCTCCAAAGCGACCACAGCATTGTCTACTTCAGCTCTGATAGTGACAATCTCTCCCTCATACGGAAACTTGATGACCTGATGCAGAATAGAAGGCACACCCCCCAAGCTTGTGAAACGATGGCCTCCCCAATGCAAAGTAAAAGTGGCTGGGATATCAAGCACTGTGAACTCGACCTCATCCTCTATTGGGCCCACTTTGACCAATGCAGCGAAAGTACCCTCAACTCTTCACTTACTATCATCATATGCCTTGATGGTGATATTAGAAGGACTCAAGTCTGTCGTCTTCATACCCAACCTAGCCAAAATCTTCAAAGGGCACACATTGATAAATGAGCCATCATCCACCATTACACAATATGTCTTCTTACCTCTTACTTTCGCTCTTATGAATAATGGTCTATTATGATTCCTTCCCTCCGTCGGGAGTTCCTCCTCAGAAAAGGTTATCACCTGCAAAGCTTTCTTCTGCACCGATCCTGCAAATATTGTAGGGTTGGCATCCTTCGGTACTATTATCTTGCTCAAGGCCTCAACCATGGCATGTCTGTGCTCATGCGATGTACACAACAACTCTCAAATGCTCAGCTGTGCTTGTGTCTTCTTCAACTGACATAACACTACATCTCCCTCAGTATTATCCACATTCTCTGCCACTTCTCTACCTTCGGCCAATACCTCCATGCCTTTCTCCACTATATCACTGTAAAAACGCCCACTGCGTGTCATTCCTTTTACCTTATCTTCATCACTACTTGAGAAGTCCAGCCAGAAATTCTTCCCCTGCTCCATTTCATCCTCACTATTGCTATCCCAAATCCCCAGGCAAAAGGCTTGGCAGTCAAAGGTTTGTAGGACAAGGTTTTCAGGTAGGCCGGAGTTAATCATATAGGTAGGTGGTGGAACTTAGTGATAGTTAGATAGGGGTTTTTGTGTGTATTGGGTTGCTCTTTTTCTGGGTCGGGTATTTTATGGGAGTCGATGAGGTCTTGGATTTCATATCTGAGGCGGGCACAGTTGTCGGTGTCATGGCCTTTTTACTGGTGGTAATGGCGATATAGGTTCATATTGAGGTGCAGTGGTGGAGGATTGGGAAGTGGTCTAGTTTCTAAGGGTTTGTCTCGCCAATTTCTCGAGCACCTTAGACAAAGGCCTACCCAGGTTAGAGAAACGCCAGTTTTTTATGGTGGAAACCTTAGCAGAAACGGGCTTGGTACCTGATGGTCCTCCAGCCGTCCGTCTATTCAGGCTATAAAACTTGCTATTCTCCGCTTCTTCTTCCTCAATGTCCATGACAGTCTCTCTTAACTGTTGGAAATCAGTGATCATAGAGGTCATCCTCCTCAGCTTGCCATAAATTGAGGGCTTAGTACCCTTGATGATCATCTTGATCTGGTCCTTCTCCGAGGGCTGAGTCTGCATCTTCAGAAGCTGGCTTCTCTAGCGGTCCACATAATCCATGAAGCTCTCCTCCGGCTTCTGTTGGGTATTCTCCAAGTTGTGAAACGACAAATCGATTTCCAAATCTGTGACATACTGATTGAGAAAGGCCTCTTCCAATACCCTCCAATCATCCTTAACCTTCCTCTCCAAGCCATGGTACCATACTACGGGTGCCCCTTCAAGTGACATCCCAAATATCTTCTGGACCTGACGCTTCGACAGACCCACTAAACTCATTACAGAAACATACTATCGGAGATGGACCCTTGGATCCCCGTTTATACATGGCAAAAAAGCCCGAGGCCCGGCCCGGCCCGAGGTGAAAAAAGCCCGGGCCGGGCTTCAAAATGGGGGCCCGACTCGGGCCCGGGCCCGGGCCGGGCTCAACCCAAAAAGCCCGGGCCCGGCCCGGCCCGGGCTTAAAATAAAAAAAATAAATATTTTTTAATTATAAAATATATATATTTATATAATAAATTTCTTATATTTATAATTTTTTATAATAAAAAAATCGGGTCCGGGCTTAAAATAAATAAATAAATATTTTTATTTCTAAAATATATATATTTATATAATAAATTTTTATTTTTTTAATTTTTTATAATAAAAATCGGGCCCGGGCCAAGCCCGGCCCGAGCCCGAGCCCGACCGGCGACAGCCCGGGCCGGGCTTTTTCCGGGCCCGGGCTAAATTTTTTTTTTGCCTGGCTCGGGCCGGGCTTTGATAAGCTCGAGCCCGGCCCGTTGCCATGCATATCCCCGTTCCCATTGAACTTGCCTATGTCAGGCACCTTGAACTGAGCTGGCAGCTGTTCCTCAAAAGTTATTGCCTCATAGTCCAGTAAATCTTCATGTTTACCCCTCATCTTGCGAGTAACTGACTCTACCTAATCTCGGAGTTTCTGTAATTCAGTCTGAGACCCGGCTATCCTTCCCGCGGCATACTTAGCCATGTCATCATCAAAGACATAGATATCATCACTCAATCTGTTCGGAGGGTCACGCCTCTCACTCTCAGAATCTCCCCCAGCATGTGGCACAGCCATATTGGCCACATCGGCGGTCAAAGCTTGCAACTGCTCGGTAACCTTGGTGAGATTAGTTTCCAGCTGGTCCATACGAGATCCCTCGTTAACTGATTCACTCATATTGACTAGTGGTCATTTGACGAGTCTTCCATATTCCCTAACCCAACGTGTGTCTATGGTGACCGTATGTTAGCATGTATGCGTGCAATGCATGGAATATATAAGTCGTCTTATTATTATTTTAAAGCATTCAATCATACTATTGCGAGGTGCAAACTTATCCCAGTTGAAAAAGGCCCAACATGTTTACACTTTTAAGATAATATGGCTAAACAACTTCAAATGATAAGGGGTCTAAACATAAAGTGGCCCATCGGCATTTTAGAAGCTTTTGGCCCAATTATCACAAAGCAGGGACTCGTCCTAGTTTAAATAGCCCAACAACCTCATAAAAAAATCCAACTGAATCCAAATGCCGATGGTCCTAAACACACGCATAAATGAATGGTTTCTATTGGTCATAACACTACAGTTCATATGCGGGTCTATAGGGGTATAGACAAAGGCTCTCGTTGCAAAGAATTGCCCACAACTAGGTCTCCTCACTCAAAGGTCCGAGTGACCAAGTGAGCACACTTTTTTTATATGCTAAGGTACGTGCCAACGAGTTATGATGCATGATTGACTGTCAGATGGATTTTCTATTGAAGATCCCCCAGAGGGAGGATGAAGTGAACTCTTTTAAATACCCAAGCCTCTTAGGATCTTATCACCTTGGTGACAGGAATAAACAACAAGTCCTCCAAATTAGTCCATCATAGTAAGCTTCGAGTAAATGATTATCTAGGTGCCTGCACAGCTTTTCTCTTCAGCTATAGAAATGTTGTGAATGAAGGAAGACACCAAACCATTACCAAGCTCTAATAATGCCTTTGATTAAACCCCTTCAACCCACTGTAAGCACGGTTAACTAAAGCATAAATCATAAACATTACAAGACATTATTTCGAGGCCGATTCTCTATCCCAAGTGGAGTCGCTAGACTGTAGGACACAGAAATCGATGATGCTTATCCAGGCTCGCGGGCTAGTCGGGAGTATGGAGTAGCCCGCAGGGGATTAAACTGGAGAATAAAAGAGTCACCACCCAGTGTGAACTGGGAATGATTTAAGACCGCACTCACCCCTCGCAAGGGAAGACCTCAAACTGTTGGGTTCGGAATTGTCCCTTACTTATGCCACTTGTAATGAAAGGATTTGTGCAATAATCTAACCAAGTCTACGCAACATACATACGCAAGAATAACCTATATCTAAGTTTGCATACAACCTATATCTAAGTTCGCATGCATAAAAGTAAAACCTATATCTAAGTTTGCATGCATAAAAGTAAGTTGACATAACGGCAAACACACAATCTCATGAACACATTAAATTGATAAGTGCGGAAATATAAATAAATAATAAGCATCTAAACTAAACATTGAAGAATAATTAAGCTCCTAATGCGAAGAACTAACTAAATCATGCATGAAAATAACATACTATCTCTAATGAATAATGGATGAACACAAGATTGGATGAAACAAAATATGTGCATCTCTCAGGCGATACATGGAATTGTATCCCAAGTACAGACCGCACTACCATCCATTCGGATTCAACTACGGAATTTACGTCTGGGTTTTCATCCGATATACCGCGAGAGATAACACAAAATCATTCATCCAATGAAATAATATATATAAACCAATAATACACATGCAAAGAAATAATAATAAATGACATAAAAAGAATGAGAATAAATAAAAGGTGCCCTTAAGTCTAACCTCTTAAGTCACCTCTTGGAAGTGTGTTACGAGGTTGTCAGAAGGGTTGATGCTCCGTAACTTTTTCGATTTACTAGTTCGTTGTTTTCCTTCGTTGCCTCGCTTTTTGGGCTGCTGTTTGCTCTATTTTCACTGTATTTGCTGGTCGCTGTTTATGGTAATTCTGTTTTAACTCACTATTTTTGCGGTTATTTGGGCAATTTTATGGGATATGTTTCACGGTTTAAATGTGCAGTTTTTCTGGACAGTTTTGCGATTTAAAGGTGCAGTTTTTCTGGACATTTTTGTGGTTTAAATGTGCAATTTTTCAGGGGCCGTTTTACGGTAATTGAATGGGATATTTCTGTCTATTTTTCGGTGGTTACAAGGGTAGTTTTAGGGCTGTATTTTTGGTAATTGAAGGGCTATTTCTGGGTAGTATTTTCGGTGATTACAGGGCTATGTTTAGACAATTTTTTGGTGGTTACATGGGCATTTTTTGGGCAGTTTGCGTAGTGAGAGGAAGGCAGTTTTGCGGGTGCAGTTTACTGGTTTATGATGTATTTTTTTTAAGGCTGTGTTTCACGGTATTTAGTGTGATTTAGGCTAATATTTCTGCGGTAATGGAAGGGGAATTTGTGGTGATGTTCTCGGTGATGGAAGCGAAATTTGCGGTGATTTTCTCGATAATGGAAGAGACTGTATGAAGGCTTTTTATTCTCAGAAATGTGGAGGGATGTGCCTTCTTTGTTGGGAGTGAATGCTTTAGGGGGTGAAGGGTTTGGTTTACGTGAATTTTTATATGAGAGGGTTGATGTTATCCTTGTACGGGAAGGGAAGTATCATGTAATTATGGAGGATATCTCCTAATCAGTGTGCTACAAGGAAATGAACTCTCTAATTTAGGAGGGGATTGTTTTAGTTTAGGAAAAAGGATTTATTGGATTTGATATGATTTCTTTAATTAGGAAAGGTGATTTGATTTGATTTCTTTAATTCGGGAAGGTGATTTGTTTAGATTTCAACATGTGTTTAATGTGTTACTTATTATTTTGGAGGGATGGGCGTGTGGTTGGAAGGCTTGGGCGTGTGGTTCGTTATTTTGGGGGCTTGGTGTGTGGGCTTGGGGTGTGTGGGCTTAGTGTTGGCTTGGTGTGAATTGCGGGTTTTTGGCCCAGGATGAATTTTAAAACAGAGACCCAACACAAAAACCCGAAGCTAAGCAAACGAATTAAGTCCAACAAGGTATCATTTCTCTTTGAATTTCCCTTCCGACATTCGTTTCCCATGACTTCCGCAACTTAAAGGGTAGTGCCTCCGTACGAGGCTCATCATCGGGACTTATATGCAAAAATACAGTGCCTACAGTACCCTCAGGTCTAACCTTTTAAGTTGGCTCTTGGAAGTGTGTTACGCCATTGTCGGAAGAATTAATGCTCCGTAACTGCTGCGGTTCACTGGTTCGTTGTTTTCCTTCGTTGCCTCTCACTTTTTGGGCCGCTATTTTCTTTATTTTTGTCGCTATTTTCTAGTCATTATTTTTGGTTGTTGTTCAAAGTATATGGGAATTTTGGGTGACTGTTTGGTGCGGTTTTGGGGGTATTTTTGTTGTAGTTTTTTTTATATGGTTATTTGGGTAATTTTTCAAGGCAGTTTTGTGATAGTTAGGAGTGCTGGCCAGTTTTCAGTGATGCATGATGCAATTTTTTTGGGCAGTTTTTGGTGAGGTAAGATGCAGTTTTTCTGGGCAGTATCAGTGGTGAAAGAAGGGGAGTTTTAGGTGGCTATTTGGGGGAATTTGGTAGACTATTTTGGGAAATTTGGTGGACTATTTTGGGGAATTTGGTGGACTATTTTGGCGGTAGTGGAGGGCTGATTTGGGGTTTTACGTGGAGGGCAGGCTGTTTTGGTTTGTTGTATGGTTTACGTTGAAGGTTTGTGGGGTACGTGTTGCATGAAGGGCGTGAGGGTTGTTTTGTGTGAGTGGTGTGATGGTTATTTTATGTGTTGATTTTTTTAGGGCGTGGCTGTGTGTGGTCTTGTGGTTTGTAAAATGGCGTGTCTATGTTTGTTTTGTACATGAGTGATGAGGGTGTATTAGGCGTGAGGATAGGGTTTGTTGGCTTTGTTTGTTGTTGTCGGTGGTTGATCCAGTATGTGTCGGTGGGGCTTGCGTTGTTTGTGTGTGCGCAACAGATTTGTGGATTAGAGGCGTGTGGCTTTAGGGGGCTGAGTGTGTTGTGTGTTTTCAGTTTGGGCATGAAGGGGCTGCTGAGAAGAGGGACGTGGGGGCTGTTTGTTCATGCATGATGAGGGGCTGCTGAAAAGAGGGACGTGGGGACTGTTTAGGTTTTTTAGTGAGTGTGTGCATGAGATGAGAAAGAAAGAATGAGAGGGTTTTTTTTTAAATGAATTGGTTGTTGCGTGAAGCTTTGAAGAAGAGTTAGGGTTTTGTGGCCGTGAGAAACATCAAGGGATGTGAGGGGCTTATTCGCTTGTTGTTTCTTGGTTTGGTCGTATGCCTTTGGCTTTTTTATCTTTTTTTTAGAGTTACCGTGAGTGTCTTAAAAGAAGGAGATGAGCGAGAGGTCATAGGGGCTTAGGGTTTGGAGAGTGGCCGAGGAAAGAAAATGGCTTAGGTTTATTTTATTTTGGGAGAGAGGGAGCCGAATGGGTTGAGAGAGAATGAGAGAATTCTGTTTAGCGTTTTCGTTTGTGAGTGCCGTGAGTGAGCTCTAGGGGGCTAAGGGTTTGGTTTATGTCTCTTTTTAAATGAGAGGGTTAGGGTTATCCTCATTCGGGTAGGAAAGAGATCATGTAATTATGAGGGGTATCTCTAATTAGTGTGTCATAAGGAAAGGATCTATTCAATTAGGAAAGTGATTTGTTTTAGTTTAGGAAAGGAATTTATGGGATTTGATTTAATTTCTTTAATTTAGGCATGTGATTCATTTTAATTAGGAATGTGATTTATTTAGATTTTAACATGTGTTTATGTGTGTTGGATATTTTTTGATGGGTTGATGGGCTTGGGCGTGTGGTTGGTTCCTTGGTGGCTTGGGCGTGTGGTTGGTGGTGTGTGGCTTGGTGTGGGTTGTGAGGATTTTGGGCCGAGGAAAAGTTTTTAAAACAGGGATCCAAAGAGTGTACCCGAGGCTAAGCAAATGAATTAAAGTTATACATGCGACGTCTGTTTCCGTGACTTCCGTAACTTAAAGGTAGTGCCTCCATATGAGGCTCGTCATAAGGACTTATGCAAAAATACAATGCCTACAGTCGCCCCCCTTTGATGGACTTGTGTAGTGTGTGACAATGATAATCCTATCAAAGTTATACATGTATTTTTACTTACCTGGCTCGCCAGCTGCTGTTTGACTTGTCTGTTGCTTTGAACTGAGTTGATCTAGTGGTGAGGTGCTGCGACCCCCGAGGTTCATCCCTGCAAGATGTTGTGATCTCTAGGAATCTCTATCGAATTGAACTGATATGCAGTGGTTTATTTCTGAACTTTTACCTAATTGAGATTGTGGTCCATTTCTGAACCGTGCTCTATTTCCGAAGCGTTACTGTGAGGTGGTCCATTCCCGTACCATTATTGAATTGAGATGAGGGTCTTATTCCAGAATGGAGTTGAGATTGATGGCGAGGTGCTGTGACCCCTGGGTATTGTTCCCGAACCACCGAGTGAGTTTTGTTCCCAAACTGAGTTAAGGGTCTTGCTCCCGATTTGAGTTGAGGTTCTTGTTCCCAAATTGAATTGCGGGTCTTGTTCCTAAATTGCCTTACGGGTCTTGTTCCTGATTGTGGGTCTTGTTCCCAAATTGAGTTGCGGGTCTTATTCCCGATTGTGGGTCTTGTTCCCAAATTGAGCTGCGGGTCTCGTTCCCGATTGTGGGGCTTGTTCCCAAATTGAATTGCAGGTCTTGTTCCCGATTGTGGGTCTTATTCCTAAATTGAGTTGCGGGTCTTGTTCCTGATTATGGGTATTCCCAAATTTAGCTGCGGGTCTTGTTCCCGATTGTGGGTCTTGTTCCTAAATTGAGTTGCGGGTCTTGTTCCCGAGTGTGGGTCGATGAAAGCCTGGTACTCCCGATTTTTTATCATTCGTCACTTACACTCAAGAGCACTTAATTTCTGCTGGTGGAAGTGACAGTATTGGTTTAAGTCGAAGTAGTGTGCCACAGGGTCTGGAATTAATCTAGGTTCTAAAGGTTTCATTAGTCCTTGTCCTTTCAACTTTTCAAGCACCTTTGACAGAGGCTTTCCAAGGTGGGAGAATTGCCTATTTCTGTCAGAAGTGATTTAAGCAGTAGCGGGCTTGGTCTCAGAAGGCCCCCCAAAAGTTATTCTATTCTGGCCATAGAACTTCCTATTCTCAGCTTCTTCCTCCTCAATGTCCATAACAGTCTCTTTCAATTGTCGAAAATCACCAATCATAGAGGTCATCCTCCTCATCTTACCGTAAATAGAGGGCTTAGTACCCTTGATGATCATCTTGATTTGGTCCTTCTCCGAGGGCCGAGTCTGCATCTTTAAGAGCTGGCTTCTCCAGTGATCTACATAATCTTTGAAGCTCTCCTCCGGCTTCTATTTGGTATTCTCGAAGTCGCGAAGCGACAAGGCGATCTCCAAGTTTGTGACATATTGCTTCAGAAAGGCCTCCTCCAATGCCATCCAATCATCATTGACCTTCCTCTCAAGGTCGTGATACCATACCACGGGTGCCACCTCAAGCGACATCTCGAACATCTTCTGAACCTGACGCTTTGACAGACCCACTGAACTCATCACAAAAATATATTGTCGAAGATGGACCCTCGGATCCCCGTTCCCATTGAACTTTGCCATGTTGGGCATCTTGAACTGCGAAGGCAACTGCTCTTCCAAAGTCATCACATCATAGTCCAGCAAATCCTCATATTTACCCTTCAACTTGCGGGTAACTGACTCTACATGATCCCTGAGCTTTTGCAACTCTGCCTGAGACCCGGCTATTCTTCCGGCAGCATATTCAGCCATATCACCATAAAAAACAGGGATATCATCATCATAAACAGGGATATCATCACTCAACCTGTTCGGAGGCTCTTCACGCCTCACATTCTCAAAGCTTCCTCTAGGACACAGAAATCGGTGATGCTGTTCTAGGCTCGCGGCCTAATTGGGAGTACGGAATAGCCTGCGGGGGAACTAAACTGGAGAAATAACATGGAGTCGCCACCCGGTTAATCGGGAAAATGTGATTTAAGGCCGCACTCACCCCTCACAAGGGAGACCTCAAACCGTTGGGTTCAGAATGGTCCCTTACTTATGTCGATTGTAATGATATGATTTGTGCAATAAACTAACCGAATCTACTCAATATTTATGCTCAAAGGTGACTTAGATCTAGTTCTCATTCATGAAAGTACCCTATGTCTAAGTTGGCATACTTTGAAAGTAAATCGTTATAATGGCAAGCATATAACACCACACAACGAGCATGTTGAATCATTGAACACGAAGAACAAATAAACAACCATTTAAACATAACCGTAAACTAAGTTCCTAATGCGAAATCAAATAATTAAATCATGCATGAATAATAAATAACATACTAGCAACCTAATCATGCTCAAATACAAAGTTTGGATGAAACGAAATACTTGTCTCTCAAGTGGTAAGTGGCATTGTATCCCAAGTGTAAACCGCACTATAGTCCATTCGGATTCGGCTACGGAATTTACGTCTGAGTTTTCATCCAATATACTACAAAAGAAAACACCCATTCCGTTCATCTAGAATTCACATCATGCCTCAATAAATGACCCCATGCGATAATAAATAAAAGAAGCGAAAGATAATAAATAAAGAATGTACCATTAGGTCTAACCTCTTTTGTCGTCTCTCGGAAGCGCGTTACACGGCCGCCGGAAGGGTTGATGTTTCGTAACTTTTCTGATTCACTAATCCAACATTTTTTTTCTCAATGTTTCGCTGTTTGGGCTACTGTTTTTACTCCGTATCCCGGTGTTTCTGGTCGTGGTATTAGTTTACTGGTTTGCGGTAAATAAGGGACTGTTTTGGCTTGTCTGGACAGTTTTGTGGGTTTTACTGGGCAGTTTTTCTGGACAGTTTTACGGGTTTTACTGGGTAGTTTTTGGTGGTCTTAAGGGTGCATTTTGCGATGATAGTGTGGTACGGCAGATTGGGCAATTTTTGAGGTAACAAGGGTACAGTGCAGGGGCAATGTTCGGTAGTTTTGGGCTGTGTTTTGCAAGGGCTGTATGCGACTATAAAGGGGCTGTGAATGGCTACTATTTATATGGTGGTGATTTGCGTGGACTGGGCTGTTTCCAGGTCTGTTTTACGTGAGTTGAGGCTAATGTGTGTGAGTCTAGGTGGCTTATGTGTTATGAGTGTGTATCGTGAGTGGCTGAATGTTTGTGGGGCTAGGGGTTATTGACGTGTTGGTGGGCTGCAACGTGTGGAGCAGGCTGGTGGAGGCAAATTACGTGAGCGGGTTTCCTTGTTGGCGTGAGATGGGTAGTGGATTTTTGGTTTTTGCTTTGGACGGCGACGAAGGCTATTTTTCTTATGCTTTTTTGGCGTGAAGTTGGGACTAGTGAGGGGTTATTAGTTTAGGGTTTATGTGAGTTAAGGGTTTACATGAAGGTGAGTGGAGTAAAGGCTTGTGAGGGCTTACGTGAAGGAGGCAGCAATGTGTCGCCGAGTGGGAATAGGCTTAGAATATTAGGGTTGATTTCGTTCGAATGAGCCAGGGTCTGAAAGGTGGGGGTAAAGGTTCTTTTTATAGGAAAAATGATGGGTTTACCTTGTGTGAATATGGAAAGGATTTGGGTATTAATGGGGATATCTTTTAATTAGGAATGTCTTTGAATTTGATTTGATTTGTATCTTCTAATTAGGGAATGTATTTTAAGTGGATTAGGAAAGTATTAGATGAGATTTCTTTAATTTAGGATGGGGATTTATTTAATTTTGGAATGAGATTTAATTTAATTTAATTGGATATAATTTAATTTAATTTAATTTGTGTTTTAAATATGTTTTAATTATTTGGATTGGGCTTAGGTGAAATGGGCTTGATGTATGGTTTGTGGGGGGTTTTAGGCTAAGTTTAAAACGGAGGTCCAACAAGCGAACCGGATTGGGCTTAGGTGAAATGGGCTTGGTGTATGGTTTGTGGGGGGTTTTTGGGCTAAGGGTGTGTTTTAAAACGGAGGTCTAACAAGCGAACCCGAAGCTAATCCAGCAAATTAAATCCAACAATGTGTCAATTCTTGACTATTCCTTCCGACGTCCGTTTCCCGCGACTTCCACAACTAAAAAGGTAGTGTCTCCATACGAGACTCATCATCGGGACTTATATGTAAAAATACAGTGCATACAGTCGCCCCCACTTTGATGGGACTTGTGCAGTCTGTGACAATGACAATCCTATCAAAGTACGTGCAATGCATTTTTACTTACCTGGCTCGCCAGCTGCCACTTGACTTGCTTGTGTTGAGTTGATGAGGGGTGGTCCATTTTCGAACCGAGTTGATGAGAGGTGGTCCATTCTCGAACCGTTACTGTGAGGTGGTCCATTCCCAAATCATTACTGTGATGCGGTCCATTCTCGAACCGTTACTGTGATGTGGTCCATTTCTGAACTGTTACTGTGATGAGGTGGTCCATTCCCGAACCGTACTCCCTTCTCGGAGTGCTATTGTGAGGTGGTCCATTCCTGAACCTTGCTCTATTCTTGGATTACCATTCTCAGCCCATTCATTCTTGAACTCTGCTCCATTCTCAAATTACCATTCTTGACTTGTTCATTCTCGAACTCTGCTCCATTCTCGGATTACCATTCTCGGCTTGTTCATTCTCGAACCTTGCTCCATTCTCGGATTACCATACTCGGCTTGTTTATTCTCAAACTCTGCTCCATTCTCGGATTACCATTCTCGGCTTGTTCATTCTCGAACTCTACTCCATTCTCGGATTACCATTCTCGACTTGTTTATTCTCAAACTCTGCTCCATTCTCGGATTACCATTCTCGGCTTGTTCATTCTCGAACTCTGCTCCATTCTCGGATTACCATTCTCGGCTTGTTCATTCTCGAACTCTGCTCATTCTTAGTGTGCCATACCCAGAAAAACTGATGCTGATGTGTCTCCATACCCGTAGTGCCATAACCGATAAAACTGATACTGATGTCTCCATGCCCAGAATGTCATACCCGAAAAAACTGATACTGATAATGATGTGGGCCTCACCCCCAGAGTGCCATACCCGACAAGACTGATACTGATAATGATGTGGGCCTCGGCCCCAGAATGCCATACCTGGCAAGACTAATACTGATAATGATGCGGGTCTCGCCCTCAGAGTGCCATACCCGGCAAGATTGCTACTGATAATGATGTGGGCCTCGCCCCCAAAGTGTCATACCTAGCAAGACTGATACTGATAATGATGTGGGCCTCGCCCCCAGAGTGCCATACCAGGCAAGACTGATACTGATGATGTGGGTTTCAACCCTCAGAGTGTCATACCCGGTCAGACTGATACTGATGCTAATGTTTCATTTCAACATATTGTACTGCCTCTTCTCGAGATAATCCTGATAGTTTAGAAATATTTTCATCCTCAACGAATGCTTCACGTCGAAACCTGAGAACCTTCAAAGTACTCGATACACTCAACTTCGATCGTCTGAATAGGTGATCTGAACCAGACTCCTAGTGTGTGTGTGCCAAGGCTCTTTCACAGCTTTTTTTCTTAAGTAAGCCAACTCGATGATTTCGTCTCAGAGAATTGGATCGGTGGGTCTAACCAATCTAGATGTCTTGATCACTCTCTGTGATTACTTCGTCATACTCAACATGATATGGTCTTCTTCTTTTTTTCTCTCGTCTTTTTCTTTTCATTCTTTTCTTTTTTCTTTTCTTCTTTTCTTTCTTTCTTCTTTCTTTTTCTCTCTTTTACACACCTACCCTTTAAGGTAACATTTCTCCTCATGGTGGTCCTAATACTCGCCCATTGGTAGCTTCACACTTATCGGTTATAGGTGGTCTATTTTTCTTTTCTTTTCATTACAGAGACTTTTTTCTTTGTTTCCGACCATATCATATATCGTAGCATAAGTAAACCAGGGTGGACATCCAGGCAAACGGTCATTCACTGATCTACTACCTCTTCAACTAGTCATCTTGCCAACCACTCAGGCTTCTACTATTGAGATCCCATAATCAAGTGCTCGTGAGTCTAGCTGAGATCAACCCATTCAGAGTACTGGACGAGAGCACGTCTCGTACTTATCATTTCTAAGGCTTCTTCTTGCAGTAAACAATGTCATCACCGGGCATATGCCCAACTATCAAAGACTTCTCTCTCTCTCTCTCTCTTTTTTCACTCACTCTACTGAATTCTTCTTTTCAACCGCTGATAATGTGGGCTTGGCCCTCTGAGATCTATTCCGGGAACTCATACTGATATGGGCCTTAACCCTGGGATTCCTCCCCGAAACTGGTTCTGATTCATTCCTGAAACTGACACTTATTCATTCCCGATACTGACACTGATTCATTCTTGAAACTGATACTGATTCATTCTTGAAACTGATACTGATTCATTCCTGAAACTATACTGTTGTTGTTTCTGATTGGCTTGCCTTCGCGACTTTCTCTTTTTCTTCTTTGAAACCTGTGAATACAAAACAAAACAAACACAAAAAGAATGCAAAATATGTTACGTGTATGCATGCATGCATGCATGAAAGAATTTCCTATTCCGTTGGGTTAGGTTTTTCGCCAATTCCTTTAGTGACTGCACGATATTCTCTTCCTTAGGCAAAGTACTGCTTTAATCTATCCATATTGATCTGCTCGGTGAACTCATTCCCTTCTAAGTCTGACAGTCTCACTGCCCCATTTCCCAATTTCTGAATGGCTATCCTGTCTTTTCTTCTTTCTTTTTTCCGAGGATTCCCCGTGTTCTAAACATCGCTGAGTATCATAGTCCCAGGGTCGAATGCTTTTGTCAAATATACTTATGTTTTAGGTTGAAAGGAAGAGACTCAGGCAAGTAAACGAAATGAACGCCTTTATTATCATTAAGATATGGTTCAAACAAGTATGTAAAATTAATGTCTATATTAAAAATGCAGGATTATATTGGAGTTTCTACGGTCCTGAGGATCGATTCAAGCATAAAAACTAAGTGCGAATACAATGAAGAAGTTGCGGAATACTTACATCGATCAGTTGAGGCGATGCGGTGAAGAATAAAAAACTTTTTAAGCCCTTTGAAGCTCCTCCAAGGTCTCGGCAATGGGCTTGTTTAGTGTCCTCAAATTTGGCCATGGAAGGGTGCATCAAGCTTCAAGCTTTGTTGTATAATTCCATGCACACAGGTGGGTTTCCCTATCACCTTCGCAAGACTCTATTGTGTGCTAGCACTCTTGATTTTGCAACAAAATCATCACTTTATTTCTTCTATAGCTCTCGGCTATGACAGATTTTTGGAGGAAGAAAGTTTGCCCATTGGGCGTGAATGGGAGAGAAGAAGTGGAGAGGAAACAATGTGTTGGTAGTTGGCAAAAAGTGTATATCATATACTTATGAATTTCCAAAATTCATTTTCCTTATTTTTGCTTTCCAAAAGTCAAGGCTTTTAAAGCCAACAACCATTACCAACAACTCCCATCACTATTCACTCAATCAAGTGACAAGTTGTCAAGTCACTCAAAGTGACTAGACATCACATCACATCACATCATTCAAAGTGCCAAGTGATTTGACGTTTGAAGTGACTAATGATTTGACGCTTGATGTGACTTGCATGCCGCACTTGAATTCGAAATATGAATGCGCTCGCAAACAATCTTGGGCTCGGGTTCGCTAATTCCAAATTAACGAATTTTCCGTTATGACATAATTAAATCTAATTTAATTAAATAATCATGCATGGCATAACTACTATTCACGTCGCTAACAAATTAATTCTAAATTAATTCATTCGCCCGAATTAAAATCCAATTTTAATTCTTCGTCGAAATCCAATTTCGTTTAATATATCGAATACATTAATTTATCGATTAATTCCAAATTAATCATTCTCTCTCTTTAAATAATATTTTATCCCAGATAAAATATCTCCTTAATTAATCCCAGATTAATTTTCTCTCTCATCTAATTAATCCCCGATTAATAAAGTGCGAGTCATACGTCATCGGTGAATTTTCGGGAAGTGACCCATGAGATCCCCGGATATGTTGGCAGTAAATCTGGTCGTCAGACTATCCGAACACGTAAGTACCTAGTATTACGTTTTTACCGATTTACAAGACAAGGTTGGCTTCTAGCAAAGCGTCATGCTTACCCAATTCTCCAGAAACATGCTTACAGGAATAAGCGATCTATATCAGACGTAGTATACGTAGTATCGTGTATGTCGATCCAGTATCGAATGCCACGTGCTAGGCCTGGGGCTGGAATTGTGTCTGCCCCGTACGAAGCACATGTCGGATGTCTAGTAACTAGTCTCTATAATCGGATATACATGACCTAGTCATAATATCTCGATGACTGCAATACTTAAGAGTACTAGTACTGTATCTTACGTGACATCATCTCCACTATGATTGGAGTGATACTTCCATCTTGACACCACACCCAATACACTACGATTCTCAATATACCCAGCAGAGGCGTACACAGAACATGTTAAAGCACTGGACGACCAAAACCAAAGCATATTGATTATCGCAAGTATTAGCGGTGTAAGTCTCAGGTTAAGACCAAATACACCTACCCTAATTTCGAACTTCTATAGACATATAGTCATACTACCAATGGAATTCCGAATGGGTCTATCCAGAGCGAAGCTGTTTTCCGTACCATCGGTAAAACATAACCTCCTATTACACTTGCATGAGTATCTAATACCCAAATATATGAGAACTATACCGTTATGCTCCCATAACACGCACAAGTGTAATACTGGTCTTTTACGCATTATCGATGTCCAATCTCGATAATACTCTGACTAGGGATATTTAATGATTAATCCTTCGTGGTCTGATATTGTCTCATATCATCTTAATCCAGGAACTAATCATATGGACCTCCTATCATTTATACATCTAGGTGATTTAATCACAAATGATAAGAGATCAATTTCCTTTGTCACATAGTTAATTTGTACAACAACACCATGATCTGTCAAATAGTGACGCTATGGGTCATAACTGTCCAACAGATCAAATAAACTAGGAGGAACATCTTCATCATTCGTAGCATTGCCTTCTTCCTTGGCCTATGGTTCTCCACCGTTGTCATTTCCTATCCCCATGAAAGAAGCTAGGCGGTTGAGGGTTTGGAGGACAAAGCTTTCGGGCAGGCCAGAGTTGATTATGTATGTGGGTGGGGGAATAGAATGGTAATTTGGCAGAGGATTCATGTGTGTGTTTAGCCGTTCTTTTTCAGGGTCGGGTATTTTATGGGCATCAATGAGGTCCTAGATTTCATGCCGGAGGCGGGTGCAGTTGTCGGTGTCATGGCCATGTAGTTGGTGGAAGTAACAATAAAGGTTCAGTTGAGATGTGGCGGTGGAGGGTGTGGAAGTGGTTTTCCTTCTAAAGGTTTTAGGAGTCCTTGTCCTTTTAACTTCTCAAATACCTTAGACAAAGGCCTCCCCAGGTTAGAGAAACGTCGGTTCCTAATGGCAGTAACCTCGGCAGTAGCGGGCTTGGTCTCAGAATGTCCCCCAAAATTCCTTTTATTCTGGCCGTAAAACTTTCTGTTCTCGGCTTCCTCCTCTTCAATGTCCATGACAGTCTCCCTCAATTGTCAAAAATCAGCAATCATCGAAGTCATCCTCCTCAGCTTACCATAAATGGAGGGCTTGGTGCCCTTGATGATCATTTTGATCTGGTCCTTCTCCAAGGGCCGAGTCTGCATTTTCAAAAGCTGACTTCTCCAGCGATCCACATACTCTTTGAAGCTCTCCTCCGGCTTCTATTTGGTGTTCTCCAAGTCACGGAGCGACAAGTCGATCTACAAATCCGTAACATACTACTTTAGGAAGGCATCAGCCAGTTCTCTCTAATTCTCCTTAACCTTTTTTTCTCAAGGCTGTGATACCACACTACAGGTGCCCCATCGAGTGACAACCCAAACATCTTTTGGACTTGGCGTTGTGATAGGCCTACTGAACTCATTACCGAGATATACTACCGGAGATGGACCCTCGGGTCCCCATTTCCATTAAATTTAGCTATATCGGGTATTTTAAACTGAGCTGGCAGCTGCTCTTCGAATGTCATCACCTCATAATCCAATAAGTCCCCATGTTTCCCCTTCAGCTTACGGGTAACTGACTCCGTCTGATCACAGAGTTTCTGTATCTCGGCCTGAAATCGACTATTCTCCATGTGGTGTATTCGGCCATATCATCATCAAACACAGGAGCATCATCATTCAATCCACTTGGAAGGCCCTCACGCCTCTTATTTTCAGACCCTCCTGTAGCGCGGGGCACAGTCATATTAGTTATAGTAGTGGTCAAAGCTTGCAGTTGCTCAGTAACCTTAGTGAGATTGGCTTCCAACTGATCCATACGAGATCCCTCGTTGACTAATTCACTCATATTCGCTATCGGCCTCTTGACGAGTCTTCCCTATTTCCTAACCCAACGAGTATCTATGATGGCTTTTAAGACAAAAATGGTTAACATGATGTGTGTATGCATAAGATGCATGGGATGTGTACGATGTATGAGATATATAAGTCAGCCCATTATCATTTTAAAGTATTCAATCATACTATTGCGTGGTGCAAACTTGTCCCAGTTGAAAGGGCCCAACAGGTTTACACTTTTACGATAACATGGCTAAATAACTTCAAATGATAAAAGGTCTACACATAAAATGGCCCATTGGCATTTTAGAAGCTTTTGGCCCAACTATCAAATGACACGAACTCGTCCCAGTTTAAATGGCCCAACAAGTTCACATCTTTTGACAAAAAGTCCAACTGAATCCAAACGACGATGGTCCTAAACGCAAGCATAACGGGATAGTTTCTATTAGTTCTGCAACTACAGTTCATGCGTGGGTTTATAGGGGTATAGATAAAGGCTCTCGCTGACGAAGGATTGCCCACAACTAGGTCTCCCCACCTAAGGGTTTGAGCGACCAAGTGAGCGTACCTTTTTTATACACTAAGGTACGTGCCAGCGAGTTAAGGTGTGTGACTGACTGTCAAATGGATTTCCCGTTATAGATTCCCCAGAGAGAGGGTGAGCGAACTCTCTTAAATACCCAAGCCTCTTAGGCTCTTATCGCTTGGTGACAGGAATAAACAATGAGTCCTCCAAATTAGTCCATCATAGAAAACTACTAGTACATGATTATCTAGGTGCCTTCACAGCTTTTCCTTGTAGAAAGGTAGTGAATGAAGGAAGACATCAAACCATTACCTAGCCTTAACAATGCCTTTGATTGAACCCCGTCAACCCACTATGGACGCAGTTAACTAAAGCACAAATCACAATCAGTACAAGATATTATTTTGGGGCCAATTCTCTATTCCCATTGGAGTCGCCAGACTGTAGGACACAGAAATCGGCGATGCTGTTCTAGGCTCGTGGCCTAGTTAAGAGTACGGAATAGCCCGCGGGGGAACTAACCGGAAAAATAATATGGAGTCGCCACCCGGTGAACCGGGAAAATGTGATTTAAGGCCACACTCACCCCTCTCAAGGGAAGACCTCAAACCGTTGGGTTCGAAATGGTCCCTTACTTATGTCGCTTATAATGATATGATTTATGCAATAAACTAACCGAATATACTCAATATTTATGCTCAAATGTGACTTAGATCTAGTTCTCATTCATGAAAGTAAACCTTATGTCTAAGTTGGCATGCTTTGAAAGTAAATCATTATAATGGCAAACATATAACACCACACAACGAGCATGTCGAATCATTGAACACGAAGAACAAATAAACAACCATTTAAACATGTGAACTAAGTTCCTAATGCGAAATCAAATAATTAAATCATGCATGAATAATAAATACCATACTAGCAACCTAATCATGCTCAAATACAAAGTTTGGATGAAACAAATACGTGTCTCTCAAGTGATACATGGCATTGTATCCCGAGTGCAAACCACACTACCGTCCATTCGGATTCGGCTACGGAATTTACGTCCGAGTTTCCATCCGATATACCACAAAAGAAAACACGCATTTCGCTCATCCAGAATTCACATCATGCCTCAATAAATGACCCTCGTGTGATAATAAATGAAAGAAGCAAAAGATAATAAATAAAGAAGGTGCCCTCAGGTCTAACCTCTTTTGTCGTCTCTTGGAAGCGCGTTACACGACCGTCGAAATGGTTGATGTTCCGCAACTTTTTTGGTTCACTAATCTAATGTTTTTTTTCTCATTATTTCGCTATTTGGGCTACTATTTTTACTCCATTTCGTGGTGTTTCTGGTCGCGGTATTAGTTTACTGGTTTGTGGTAAATAAGGGACTGTTTTGGCTTGCGGTTTATGGGTTTTACGGGGTAGTTTTCTGGACAGTTTTGCGGGTTTTACTGGGCAGTTTTCGGTGGTCTTAAGGGTGCATTTTGTGGTGATGGTGTGGTACGGCAGATTAGGCAGTTTTTGCGATAACAAGGGTACAGTGCCGGGGGCAGTTTTCGGTAGTTTTAGGCTGTGTTTTGCAAGGGCTGTATGCAACTATAAAGGGGCTGTGAATGGCTACTGTTTATATGGTGGTAATTTGCGTGGACTAGGCTGTTTACAGGTCTGTTTTGCGTGAGTTGAGGCTAATGTGTGTGATTCTAGGTGGCTTATGTGTTATGAGTGTGTATTATGAGTGGCTGAATGTTTGTGGGGCTAGGGGCTGTTGACGTGTTGGTGGGCTGCAACGTGTGAAGCAGGCTGGTGGAGGCAAATTGCGTGAGTGGGTTGCCTTGTTGGCGTGAGATGGGCAGTGGATTTTTGGTTTTTGCTTTGGACGGCAACGAAGGCTATTTTTCTTATGCTTTTTTGGCGTGAAGTTAGGACTAGTGAGGGGTTATTAGCTTAGGGTTTATGTGAGTGGAGGGTTTACATGAAGGTAAGTGGAGCAAAGGCTTGTGAGGGCTTACGTGAGGGAGGCAGCAATGTGTCACCGAGTGGGAATAGGCTTAGAATATTAGGGTTGATTTTGTCAGAATGAGCCAGGGTCTGAAAGGTGGGGGTAAAGGTTCTTTTTATAGGAAAAGGGATGGGTTTACCTTGTGTGAATAGGTAAAGGATTGGGTATTAATGGAGATATCTTTTAATTAGGAATGTCTTTGAATTTGATTTGATTTGTATCTTCTAATTAGGGAATGTATTTTAAGTGGATTAGGAAAGTATTAAATGATATTTCTTTAATTTAGGAAAGGGATTAATTTAATTTTGGAATGAGATTTAATTTAATTAATTGGATATAATTTAATTTAATTTAATTTATATTTTAGATATGTTTTAATTATTTGGAATGGGCTTAGGCGAAATGGGTTTGGTATATGGTTTGTGGGGGTTTTGGGCTAAGGGTGTGTTTTAAAACGGAGGTCCAACAAGTGAACCCGAAGTTAATCCAGCGAGTTAAATCCAACAATGTGTCAATTCTTGACTATTCCTTTCTGACGTTCATTTCCCGCGGCTTCCACGACTAAAGAGGTAGTGTCTCCATACGAGACTCATCATCAGGACTTATATGTAAAAATACAGTGCCTATACCTCCCCCAGCGTAGGGGCACTACCATATTAGCTATAGCAGTGGTCAAATCTTGCAACTATTCGGTAACCTTAGTGAGACTAGTCTCCAGCTGATCCATATGAGATCCCTCGTTCTCTGATTTGCTCATATTTACTAACGGTCTTCTGACGAGTCTTCCCTCTTCCTAACCCAACGGGTATCTATGGTGGCTCTTAAAACCTTTAGTCAGCGTGTATGCATGCGATGCATGGAATATACAAGCCTATCAAAGTTTTCATAGAAGTTGGCCCATTATCATTTTAAAGCATTCAACCATACTATTGCAAGGTGCAAACTTGTCCCATTTGAAAAAGGCCCAACAGGTTTACACTTTCACGATAACATGGCTAAATAACTTCAAATGATACGGAAGCTTTTGGCCCAATTGTCATAAGGCATGAACTCGTCCCAGTTTAAATAGCCCAACAAGTTCACAGCTCATGACGAAAGGTCCAACTGAATCCAAATGATGATAGTCCCCAACACAAGCATAAATGGATGGTTTCTATTGTTCATATAACTATGGTTCACCTGTGGGTTTATAGGAGTGTAGACAAAGGCTCCCATTGGTGAAGGATTGCCCATAACAAGGACTCCTCACTCACGGGTTCGAGTGACCAAGTGAGCACACCTTTTTATACCTTAAGGTACGTGCTAACGAGTTATGATGCGTGACTGACTATCAAATAGATTTCCTATTGAAGATTCCCTAGAGGGAGGGTGGAGCGAACTCTCTTAAATACCCAAGCCTCTTAGGCTCTTATCGCATTGGTGACAGGAATAAACAATAGGTCTTCTAAATTAGTCCATCACAGTAAGCTTCGAGTAAATGATTATCTAGGTGCCTTCACAGCTTTTCCCTTCAGCTATAGAAATGTAGTGAATGAAGGAAGACACCAAACCATTACCTAGCTGTAATAATGCCTTTGATTAAACCCCTTCAACCCACTGTAGGCACGGTTAACTAAAGCATAAATCAAAACCATTACAAGACATTATTTTGGGGCTGATTCTCTATCCCCAATGGAGTCGCCAGAATGTAGAACACATAAATTGGCGATGTTGTTCCAGGCTCACGGCCTAGTCGGGAGTATGGATTAGCCCATGAGGGACTAAATCGGAGAATAATGGAGTCGCCACCCAGCATGAACTAAGAAATGATTTAAGGCCTCACTCACCCCTCGCAAGGGAAGACCTCAAACTGTTGGGTTCAGAATGGTCCCTTACTTATGCCACTTGTAATGAACGGATTTATGCGATAGTACAACCGGGTCTACGCAACATACATATGTAAGAATAACCTACATCTAAGTTTGCATACAACCTATATCTAAATTCGCATAAGACCTATATCTAAGTTTGCATGCATAAAAGTAAGTCGGAATAATTTAAAACACACAATCTCACGAACACATTAAATTAATACATGTGGAAACATAAATAAATAATTGTCTAAACATAATAAATTAAAGGGAGATAATCAAATTCCTAACATGAAAGAATAACTAAATCATATATAAAAATAACATACTATTCCTAATAAACAATGGATAAACACAAGATTGGATTAAATGAAATATGTGCGTTTCTCAAGCGGTACGTGGAATTATATCCCAAGTACATACCACACTACCGTCCATTCGGATTCGGCTACGGAATTTACGCCTGGGTTTCCATCCGATATATCGCGAGAGATAACACAAAATCATTCATCCAATGGCCATAACATACATAAATCAACAATACGCATGCGAAGAAATAATAATAAATAACATAAAAAAGAACGGAAATAAATAAAAGGGTGCCCTTAGGTCTAACCTCTTAAGTCGTCTCTTGTAAGTAAGTTACGCGGTTGTCGGAAGGGTTAATGCTCCGCAACTCCTCTGGTTCACTGGTTCGCTATTTTCCTTCGTTGTCTCGCTGTTTTGGGCCGTTGTTTTCTCTATTTTTGCCGCTGTTTTCTAGTCGTTATTTTTTGTTGTTGTTCACAGTATTTGAGAAGTTTTAGGTGACTGTTTGGTGCAACTTTGGGGTATTTTTGTTGTAGTTTTTTGTGGTTATTTGTGTAGTTTTGCGGTAGTTGAGGTGCAGTTTGCTGGGCAGTTTTCGGTGATGTAAGATGCAATTTTTCTGGGTAGTTTTTGGTGAGGTAAGATGCAGTTTTTCTGGGCAGTTTCGGTGGTGAAAGAATGGGAGTTTTAGGTGGCTGTTTGGGGGAATTTGGTGGACTGTTTAGGGGAATTTGGTGGACTGTTTTGGCGAATTTGGTGGACTATTTTGGCGGCAATGGAGGGTTGATTTGGGGTTTTACGTGGAAGGCATGCCGTTTTGGTTTGTTGTATGGTTTGCGTTGAAGGTTTGTAGGGTACGTTGCATGAATGGCGTGAGGGTTGTTTTACGTGAGTGGTGTGATGGTTGTTTTATGTGTTGATTTTTTTGGGGCGTGGCTGTGTGTGGTCTTGTGTTTTGTAAAGTGGTGTATCTAGGTTTGTTTTGTACGTGAGTGAGGAGGGTGTATTAGGAGTGAGAATGATAGAGTTTGTTTGTCTTTCGGTGGCTGATCCAGTGTGTTTCGGTGGGGCTTACGTTGTTTATGTGCGTGCAACAGATTTATGGATTAGAGGCGTGTGGCTTTATGGGGCTGAGTGTGTTGTATGTTTTCAGTTTGGGCATGAAGGGGCTGCTGAGAAGAGGGATGTGAGGGCTGTTTATTCATGCATGATAAGGGGGCTGCTGAAAAGAGGGACGTGAGGGCTGTTTAGGGTTTTTAGTGAGTGTGTGCATGAGATGAGAGAGAGAATGAGAGGGTTTTTTTTGAATGATCTGGTTTTTGCGTGAAGCTTTTGAATGAGAGTTAGGGTTTGTGGCCATGAAGAAACATGCAAGTGACGTGAAGGGCTTATTCGCTTGTTATTTCTTGGTTTGGTCGTGTATCTTTGGCTATTTTATCTTTTTGTTTTTGAGAGTTGTCGTGAGTGTCTTAAAAGAAGGAGATGAGTAAGAGGTTACAAGGGCTTAGGGTTTGGAGAGTGGCCGAGAGAAATAAAATGGCTTATGGTTTATTTTGTTTTGGGAGAGAGAGGGAGCCGAATAGGTTGAGAGAGAATGAGAGAATTCTATTTAAGGTTTTTATTTGTGAGTGTCGTGAGTGAGCTTCAGGGGGCTAAGGGTTTGGTTTATGTCTCTTTTTATAGGACAGGGTTAGGGTTGTCCACATTCGGGTAGGAAAGAGATCATGTAATTATGGGGGGTATCTCCGATTAGTGTGTCATAAGGAAAGGATCTATTCAATTAGGAAAGTGATTTGTTTTATTTTAGGAAAGTGATTTATGGGATTTGATTTGATTTCTTTAATTTAGGCATGTGATTTATTTTAATTAGGAAGGTGATTTATTTAGATTTTAACATGTGTTTAATGTGTTGGGTATTTTTGGATGGGTTTGATGGGCTTGGGCGTGTGGCTGGTAGTGTGTGGCTTGGTATGGGTTGCGAGGATTTTGGGCCGAGGATAAATTTTAAAACAAGGATACAACGAGCGTACCTGTGGCTAAGCAAATGAATTAAATCCAACAAGGTATTGATTTTGGAACTTTCCCTTCCGACGTCTGTTTCCCACGACTTCCACAACTTAAAGGGTAGTGCCTCCATATGAGGCTCGTCATCGGGACTTATGTAAAAATGCAATGCCTACAGAAAGACTATGACTTGACGAGGAGGTAGACCCCGATCCCAGAGTGACATCACTCCAAAGTGATGTCATTTTGAAGTCATCCCACTCCGAAATGGAAGACTTCCAAGATCAGCCCAATCTGATCTAGACTTATTCTAGAGAGGATTGAATCCAACCTATTAGAGTACTTAAGATGTTTTCCAACCTCGATATCGGTACTCTGAAGTACATGAAATCATATACCACCATTCGATATTAGTGAACTTTAATGATAATCTACTTATCTTAGCATGAAAGCATGTTTTGACATACATAATACCATGTGTAATCACACCTAATATTGTATTAGAGTATGTCATATGCCAAATGTACATCATGCAATCAGGAGTCAATCCAGTAGTGGACAAATGTCAACCGATGGTTGACACCTCTATATACACAACCCTATGTAAGCCAATGAGCTTACAGGAAATAGGGGTTAAAAAGTCTACTTAGTTTTACTTCAAGCATAATACACACATTTAAATCAAAAACTGGGGAAGATTCTAACCCTATAAATACACATGTGCAGCCCCAACAATAAGAAATTCGATCATATTAGACATCAAGAGCAAAGTCCGACACTTTATTCGGACTTTGAATCATCAAGCTCGGAGTCTTGAAGGTATGGTATTCTCTGTAAGGTCTGGCCCAATTAGTCAGATATTGTCTGCTCTGGCGGTCCAGGATTGGCCCCACAATCTGGCCCCCTGGCCTTTCAAGATTTTGTTTTTGGTATGAGCCCAACGCCACCCAAAATGCCTCTTACTAGTTGAGGGAACACAACAGTTATTAGATTTTTCCCAAGATTCTTTCGAAGTAATATGGGATACTATAATCCATCCCATTAGGGCCCAATGTCCATGTTGGGATATTTCTGATTTGGATCTGGCTCTGATACCATTTGTAAGGATAGCCCAACTAGTCAGATATTGTCCGCTTATGCAGCTCAAGGATTGCCCAACAACCTGACCCATTGGCCCTTCATGGTTTGGTTTTTGACATAGACCCAAGGCTACCTAAAAGGCCTCTTACTAGTTCATGAAGCACAACACTTATAAGATTTTCCCTTATAGATCTTCCAAGTAATGTGAGATACTACATTCTCTCCCAGTTTTCCCTTCTTTAACAATATTTTAAGAAATTAAGAAACGAAAAGTTTTTCGAATTCTTTTTCCATATGGATCGGGAAAGGTTGGTCCCAAAGACCTTTCGCCCTTGCTTGACAAGGTCTTGCCATTGAAAATAGTAATATTTGATAGGATTTTAAGATTTTCCTGTCGAAGAAAAGAAAGATATAGATCACTATATAATAGAAAAAGAATAGATAATTTCTTTGAGGAATGGACTACACTTTCCTTAGAGTAATTATTGTCTCTAATTTGCTTTCAGGTTATGATAATATAACCCTAGGATACAACAAAGCCAAATAAATCACATTTTAGGAAATAATTTCCTCGCGCAGTGGAAATGATTTATGCACACGGATCAGACTTGAAAATTTTTATGCCCTTCTCCTTTAAATGCCTAATGTAAAAAGTAGTATCACTGAAGTTTTGCTGCTGTTTTAAGTAAAATTTCAACCCCGAAATAGCCCCTGAACAGCAGCACAAAACTGGACTATTTTAGCACCCGAAATATGCCCAACACACTACCAAATAGCCCCTGAAATTGCGTGGACAGTGGCTGTGTTTTGGTTCTGATTTTTCACTTGAAAACAGCCCCAACAAAGCCCCAAAGAACCACTATATGTTTCCCAAAAATTTTGGATTAAAACGAAACCAAACCGGGTTCCGTTTCACCAACCAAATGGGCGGCAGTGAGCAATTTGTAGCCTCACTACTGTGAATAAGAAAATAAGATGAAGTTGAAGAAAAGTTCCACACCACAGATTTTGGACAGTATTATTTATCACATCAAGTCTGAAAATTCCTCCTTTTCATCATTCGAGAATTCCATGGCTTTGAAAACATTGAATTTTACTTCTTAATCTTGTACCCTCATGGTTAGTTCACATTTTTGTACATCAATAATGGTTGGACCTGTAGCCAAGAATGGTCTCCTGGGGATGAAGGGCACATTTTCGTCTTCCTCCATGTCAAGGATAATAAAGTTTGTTGGGGGAATGAGTTTGTCGACTTTGACCAGCACATCTTCAACTACACCTCTTGGAAATAAGAGCGATCTATCAGCAAGTTGCAGAGAGAATGAGGTGGGCATTGCTTCTCCAATTTGTAGTTTCCTGTAAATAGAAAAATTCATCAAGTTAACACTAGCACCTACATCAAATAAAGCTTTATCGAAGTTATGTTCTCCTATGGTATAAGGGATGGTGAAATTGCCAGGATCTTTCAACTTTGGGGGAAGATTCCTCTGAATGACGGTGCTGTGTTCTTCTGTCATTGCTATTGTCTGATAATCTCTAAATCTTCGCTTTCATGACAGAATATCTTTCATGAATTTGACATAGCTGGGCATTGTTGGATAATATGACCCATAGCGTCACTATTTGCACAGATCATTGTGTTGTTGTAGCAAATTAACTATGTAATAAGGATATTGCACTCTCATCATTTGTGATTAGATCACCATAGATATATAAATGAAGAGAGGTCCCTATGATTAGTTCCTGGATTGAGATGATATGAGACAGTATCAGTCCACGAAGGATTAATCATTAAATATCCCTAGCAGTAGTATTATCGAGACTGGACATCGATAATGCGGAATAGGCTAGTATTGCACTTGTGTGCGTTGTGAGGGCACAACGACATAGTTCTCATATATATAAGTGTTGGAGACTTATGCAAGTGCGATAGGAGGTCGTGTTTCACCGATGGTACGGGAAACAGCTTCGCTCTGGATAGACCCCTCGGAATCCCATTGGTATTATGACTAGGTGTCTATGGGAGGCCGAAATCAAGGTAGGTGGTATAGTCTTAACCTGAGACTTGCATCGCTAATACTTACGATAATCGATAAACTTTGATTTTGGTGGTTGGGGGCTTTGACCGGTTCTGTGTTCACCACTTCTGGGTTATCAGAGAGTCGTAGAGTATTGGGTGTGATGTCAAGACGGAAGTGTCACTTCAGTCATATTGGAGATGATGTCACGCAGGATACGGATTAGTGCTCGTAAGTGATGCGCATCCAATCGTGATATTATGACCAGGTCATGAATATCCGATTATAGAGACTAGTTACCAGACATCCGATATGTGTTTCGGACGGGGCAGACACTTATCCAGCCCCAGCCCTAGCACGTGACTATCCGATACTGGGCCGATACGCACAATACATTAGTATACTACGCTTGATATAGATCTAAATATTCTTAAAAGGATATGTCCGGAGAATTGGGTAGACTTGGTGCTTTGCTAGGAGTCGAGCTTGTCTCGTAAATCGGTAGAACGTAGTACTTGGTACGTACGTGATTCGGATACACCGACGACCGTATTTATAGCCAACTTATCCGGGGATCTCATGGGTCGCTTCCCGATAATCCACCGATGACGCACAACTCGCACTCTTGAATAATCTGGGATTAAATAGAAGAGAGAGAAAATTAATCTAGGATTAATTACGGAGATATTTTATCTAGGATAAAATATCGTCTAGAGAGAGATAACGATTAAATTGGAATTAATCGGTAAATTAATATATTCGATATATTAAAAGAAATTAGATTTCGACACGAAATTAAAATTAGATTTTAATTCGGGCGAACGAATTAATTTAGAATTAATTCGTTAGCGACGTGAATAGTGAATTCGCTAGGCGTAATCATTTAATTACGACGCGACGGAAAAATCGTTAATTTAGAATTAGCGAACCCGAGCCCGAGTGTGATTGCGAGCGCATTCGTATTTAAAATTCGAGTGCGGCGACGCAAGTCACATCAAGCGTCAAATCAATCGTCACATCAAGCGTCAAATCAAATGTCACTTTGAGTGATGTGATTGATTGATGTGATTGATTGATTGATAGACATGACTTAAAGTTGATGTGAATAGTGATGGACATGATGTGCATAGTGATTTGCTTTTATGGTTTGACTTTTTAAAGCAAATGAAATGCAAATTAAAGTGAAATGCATTTGAAATTCATGAAAGTGTATAAGATACACTTGAAATTAAAATGCAAATCACTTTAACCATTACACAAAATCTCTTCTCTCTCATTCTCTCTTTTTGCTCACGCCAATCACAAAATGTGGACTGTTTTGGAAGCACAAAAACCGTGAGCTAGGGAAGCAAGAGTTGGGGTTTTCATGGTGAAAACCGCAAGTGCTAGCACACTACGAGTCTTGCGAAGGTGGTAGGGAGGTTCACCCATGAGCCGAGATCCGTCGGACGAAGCTCGGAGCTCCGTTTGTCAACTCAAAAATCTGTTTTGGAGGACAGTGGGCTCGGCTGCAGTTCACGCCCAAGGCAGTGGTGTTTTTTGGCTTCGAATCGTCTCCAAATCGACTCAACCGATCGATGTGAGTATTCCGCTACCTCCGTTGATGTATTCACTCATTATTTCATGCAAGCATGAAACTTTAGGGATTTAAAATTTGGGTAAATTTGTTTTGAGCATGATTTGAATGAATTGATTGTTTGAGTATGCTTATAACATGTTTAATTGCATTTTGGTTGGACCAATTGTTGAAAATAGATTTGGAATTATTTTCCCCAATTATCCCCTTGGCCGAATGTAATATGTATTTTTGGATTCTTGGGAAATTTTTGTTTTTTGATTCATTTGATGAGTTGGAATCTATTAGGTTGATGTTAATTTGAATCAAATTGGATTGGATTTCGAATTGGACAAAAACCCCAAAAATTCTATGTTGGCCGAATTGGAACTTTGCCCTAATGTCTTGGATTTTTTGATTTTATGAACATTGGATGTATATGAAATCATTTAGGATGTTGATTTAATGTCGATTGTGGGTTCGATTGGATTGAAACCGAATCAGACACAAAATCCCTCTTTTGGCCGAGACCTTTAAGCATGTAAATGGGTTTGATTTTTCAATTTGTGTGTTGGACATATGATAATGAAATGAGCATGATTAATTGGACTAATTTGGTGTTTTAGAAATGTTGATTTAGGTTATTAATCATGTAATGCACTTTGGTAATTAAGTTGCGGAATTGGATTCATGTAATTTAGTTATTTAGGCTTTAAATTGGATTTGGGCTTCTAATGTTGTAATTGGGCCTATTGGGCTTGATTTATCAAGTTTGGTTTAGGCCAAGTGGATTGGATCCAATTGGGCCCAAAACCTTAACCATAAAGCCCAATTGCGACTTAATGAACCTTTAAAGTTTGATTGGGCCTAATGGGCCAAGATTGATTTATGGGCTTATGGGGTAAATCCCGGATTGGACTTTGGTTATCGGTTTGACCCGAGTTGACCAAAAGTCCACGCCTTAAGAAATCAATCAAAAGCCCATTGGACTTTAATTGAATTGATGTTGGACGTTAATCGGTCTTCCAGACACGTTACGATTAGATTTGGAATTTAAATCGTAAAAGGTTTATTAAATAAAAGTGTAATATTTAATTTGGAATTGAATAGTGAATTAGTATTAAATGCATGTTAAATTAGATTTAATGATGTAGTTTATTTAATTCATGAATTCGTACTTTAAGTACTTATTCACAAAAAGAGTTTGACTCGATCAAAATCAAATCGTTGTTTGAACATTGGATGATCACTTAATTA
>SKCR01043897.1:0-34346 GCA_019454045.1 Zanthoxylum bungeanum
TGTGCTCGCCAATGAAATGGAAATCAAACACGAATATGATTGGTAAATGGATCGGATTTTAAAAAATATGATCATATTTTAAATATTTTTTATTTAAATTTATATTTGAAAAAACACATTAAGATTAGTGGTGATAATTTGAGTTATGATTCATTTATTCGTTCGATTCAATTCGCTTTAAAGCGAATACGAGTTTGAAAAAATAATTTCGTTTAATATATGGGTAAATTCGATTCGATTAGTTTATTAAACAAATCGAATACGCATTTAAGTTCATTAATTCGTTTAGAATTCATTTTATTATTTTCTTTTACTAGTTATTGTTATTTTTCAATTAAGATTTAAGAAATTATGTTTAATTACCGTAGAAAAAATAAGTCTATCGATATTTGGTGATTAACTTTTAGTAAATATATTATTTATGTATTTCATATATATATATATTTATGAAGAATTAATGTAAATAAATTATGATAAATTATGTTATTAAATAATATCATAATTAAATGAATGTATTCGACAAATCTTGATATCAGGATTTATTTGATAAACGAATCGAATATGAATCCATCACATTTTGATTCAATTCGTTTAAGATTCGATATAAATTCGATTTGTCAATTTGTTTTACCACCCCAAATTAAGAGCAACAATTTAAAATTTAATAAACTGAGTTTTTCTAAAATCTTGAAAATATTAACAAATAATACTTGAATTTAGTGATTGACTTTTCAAAATCGAGCCCATTAACTAACCTTAAACAGGAAGACGAATGGGCATCAATAGGTTGTAATTTTCGGTTGGATCCATAAATAAATAAAAAAAAATATATATATATTTCCAATAATTATGGGTATTTCCGTTTGTTATCATGCCCCCCAAAAAAAATTCTAATATTTTACCTACTGTTTAAGAATGGTTATCGCCGTAAGAAATAATCACATTATATTATTGGGTATATTTGTGCCCCATTGAAAATGGGTAGGAAATATATATATATATATATTGTAGTAGCATAGCCACTCTAAAAAGGATTTCCTTTTAATAATGCTCGTTTTATAGATGTGATTGAAATAGAATCTGCTATACAAATTAGTTTGAGTTGGATTTTTTTAGCACGCGTGTGTATTACGTTGTGATTTTTTAGGGGAAACTTGACACTAAATTCTCCGAGATAAGTAAAGATTTCAAGAGATAATAATAGCCATGATATCATAATAGGATTTTTTGAGAATTCTTCATTATTGATTTGATTTGTGAATAATCAAATCAATAAAAGAACAATCTTTTGTTAATCCTGATGTAAAGAAAAGAAAGATAAGAAGAATATTTTTCTCTGTATATAAAACAAGCAATAGTAAGGGTACCTTTCAAGTTAATGGTTGTGCCTTAAGAAATTATCACACCATTTAAGTCATACATTTCTATGCTTTCATTTTGAATTTCAATTAAATACAAATGATATAACATATCTTTACACTAAAAAAATATCACAAAAAGATGTATTTTTTCATTTGGAGAGATTTCTTTCCTCCAAAAGTCACATTTTCATTGCAAACACGAATTATAGGATGTGCAATTTCGATCTATTGAATTTCAGTGTAACACATTGGATAAAATGCGATTCACCGAACTCTTGTTGCAGTTAACTGAACTTTAATTTGTCCGTGCAGGTGGAGAAGGTATATCATGTTTCGGGTGTATATATCATATCTTTCACAGCAGCTGGGTCTCACACAGTTATATGATCCAATTATTATGAGAGAGATGACATATACACCCGAAATATAATATAATTTTTCGTGCAGGTGACATATTTCATCTCATTAAAGAAAATGACGCTCCTTCATATTCCGACTTTTGCCCATCTAGAGAGACAAAAAGAAAGAAAGAAATATGGAGAAGTAAGACTGCTCCTTCAAACATTATAATTACATTTTCTTAACTATTTTTCTAAGATTTTTTCATGATCAAATACTTATTTGAGTGACAAAATGAAAATTCTTTCCCGTTTACTAGTTTAGAGAGAATGGGGAAGTAGTTAAGTACCTTTTGTGTTGTTGGAGTGCTTCTTCCCATGCTTCAGTCCATTTAAACTCATTTGATTTCCTCAATGCGTTGATGAACAAAAAAACACTTGTCTCTTGATTTACAGATGAACCTATTTAAGCCCTCTATCCTTCCGGCCAGTCACATCACATCGTTGATGTTAGTTGGGGATGGAATGCTCAGGATTGACTTTATTTGATATGGGTTGACTTCTATCTCTCTCCGCGTCACCAAATATCCAAGGAACTTCCATAATGAAACTTAAAAGGCGCACTTCGTTGGATTGAGCTTCATGTTGTACTCCCTCATGATATCGAATGCTTGCTCCAGATGACCCATATGATTGAAAGCTTTTAGGGATTTGACCACCATATCATCGATGTAGACCTCCATCATTTTGCTTATGAAGTCGGAGAACATCTTGTTCACCAATCGTTGATAAGTTGCTCCCGTATTATTCAATCTGAATGACATGATTTTGTAGCAGAATGTCCCAATATTGGTGATGAATGAAGTATTCTCTTGGTCATCTGGGTGCATGAGTATTTGATTGTAGCCTGAGTACCCATTCATGAAGCATAACAGCTCGTGTCCATCAATCGTGTCTACCATGGAATCAATGTGGGAAGGGGAAACAAGTCTTTAGGACATCCCTGTTCAAATATGTGAAGTCGATATATACTCTCCATTTTTCATTCTTCTTTTCTTCTTCTTGACTACCATTTGGCTAGCCATTCTAGTTACTAGACTTCTTTTATTGCCCGGTCTCCTATGAGCTTTATACTTACTAGTTGACGATTTCGTTCCTCACATGGGTAAATTTCCTCATTTTCTGCCTTACTAGAGGCAGTCTGGGTTGACGTTGAGTCTATAAGTCATCAGGCTGGGATCGATCCCAGTAATGTCATGGTGAGTCCATGCAAATCAGTCATATCGGCTAGAAAAAAAATCGATCAACTTTCCCTATAAGGTTGGATCCAATAGAGCACATATCTGGACTTTTTGCTCTAAATGTTTTGGGTAGATCTACACTTAGTCGAGATCCTCTATGGTCGGCTGTGGATTGTCATATGTGTGGACGCAGATTTAGATCAAGGCCACAATCGAGATTTTCTTTCTGTAGGGCGCGATTGAATCCTGCAAAATAAATAAAGCGAATAAGGAGTGATCTGCCCACCGGTGTGGTGGGTGCCGTGGCACTCCGACGCCCAAGTTAGCCTATGTAGTGATGAAAGTAAGATAAATAAATTAAGGTCTGATATACCTTAATCTAGGTTTGTGGGCCGTGAGGGCGGTCAATCGTAGAAATGTCTAGGTATTCCTGTGTCTAATGCTTTTTCGATCCTTGATCTTGTCTTTCCTTTCTTCTTTTATAGGCTTCTCCCAGTGAATCTGCCCGTTGGAGTCGACTTTATTGAGGGTTTAATTCAGATATTTCATGATAGGTAACTGAAGATCTCATCTTCTTTCCCATAACTCTCGATCTTAATGGCCACATTTATGTGTCTGTTTCTTTTAGCTTTGTAACTGGTGTCCGTTGATATGCATAACATCTTTAGGTATGGGCTCAATCGGTTGATGGGCTTTTGGCTTCGTCGTGAAATGTCGTTTTTGCCCTTGGGTCAATTTTGGCCCAAACAGTTTGTCCCCTACTCTCCAAGTCTGGTAGTCCTAGGCTTGAAGAGTATCCGTCATGTCGTATGAATCTTTATGAGTAGCTTTATACGTCTGTACCACGATGATTTAGGAATAAATTTGATTTGGGTGTTGCAGAGTGCAAATGAAATGCCATGGGTTTATCCTTGGTTGGGGTAAACCCCAAATCCATATTTAGCATGATTGAATCCACTTTTTAATATGTCGTGTGAATTGGGAATGCCCTTCGTTCTGTCGAGGAAGATGGGGGTCTCTGGTTGACCAAACTGTATATTTGGGAGGAGCTTTATTTGACACATTCTGAGATGTGGTTATCATATTCTGATCTGGAATTGACACAGATTCTGTGGGGATGACCCCTCAGGCTTTTACCCGACTTGGTCGTATGAAGAGTGGATATCAGTGCCTATATTTGACTCGACGTGAGTTAAACGGGTATGTCCTGTTGGCTTAGTCCGTAAGACTTCAACTTTTGACTCTACATGAATCGAACTGGGGGGATGTCCCCTGTCGACTGAACCGAGAAATTGTTCAGGGGCAATTATCACTCGACATGTCGTATGAGAAGAGCGAGTTGCACAATTCTTTTGACTCGTCATGAGTCGATCTGGGGGGTGTCCCCTGTCGACTGAACCGGGAAGTGGTTCAGGGGCGATTTTCACTCGACATTGTCGTATCGGACGAGAGAATACCATAACTCAGAGATAACTCGACATGAGTTATTTGGGGGATGTCCCCTGTCGACTGAACCATGAGGTGGTTCAGGTTTGATTTCACTCGACACTGTCGTATCGGACGAGTGAATACCATAACTCAGAGATAACTCGACATGAGCTACTACTTGGGGGATGTCCCCTGTCGACTGAACCTTGAGGTGGTTCAGAAGTGATTTCACTCGACACTGTCGTATCGGACGAGTGATTACCATGACTCAGATATAACTCGACATGAGTTACTTGGGGGAATGTCCCATGTCGACTGAACCTTGAGGTGGTTCAGGAGTGATTTCACTCGACACTGTCGTATCGGACGAGTGAATACCATGTCTCCGATGTAACTCGACATGAGTTACTTGGGGGATGTCCCCTGTCGACTGAACCTTGAGGTGGTTCAGGAGTGATTTCACTCGACCCTGTCGTATCGGACGAGTGAATACCATGTCTCAGATATAACTCGACATGAGTTACTTGGGGGATGTCCCATGTCGACTGAACCTTGAGGTGGTTCAGGAGTGATTTCACTCGACACTGTCGTATCGGACGAGTGAATACCATGTCTCAGATATAACTCGACATGAGTTACTTGGGGGATGTCCCCTGTCGACTGAACCTTGAGGTGGTTCAGGAGTGATTTCACTCGACACTGTCGTATCGGACGAGTGAATACCATGTCTCAGATATAACTCGACATGAGTTACTTGGGGGATGTCCCCTGTCGACTGAACCTTGAGGTGGTTCAGGAGTGATTTCACTCGACACTGTCGTATCGGACGAGTGAATACCATGTCTCAGATATAACTCGACATGAGTTACTTGGGGGATGTCCCCTGTCGACTGAACCTTGAGGTGGTTCAGGAGTGATTTCACTCGACAGTGTCGTATCGGACGAGTGAATACCATGACTCTGATGTAACTCGACATGAATCATCAGGGGATGTTCCCAGTTCTACATTCTCCATGCCGTAATACTTTGACCCGGTTCAACTGTCATTTAGAGCAAACCCTATCGCGGATTACGAGGAGTTTTGGCGGGAATATTGGCGCCAATTGAGTGTGGGTGTATAAAAGGGGTATGGGCGTTTCACTTCTCCTCATTTGGAAAGTCGAGTAAGGAGAGCTCTCAAGTATTTCTCAAGGTATTCTTCGCTAACTTCCTCTTGTTCTTCAATTCCTTTAAGCATTCATCGCAATATTCAAGCTGTTCTTAGGTTTTCTTGGGTGTTTGATCTTTGGGTTAGTGTGTGTTTAGCTTTAGAATCGTGTTTGTTTTTGATCTTCAAGGGGTAATTACTAGAGAGTTTAATTGTTTGTATGCTTGTCGTTTGGACAATGTCGAGTGGAGAGTCTTTAGGTAGCTTGGGAGCCAAAAATAGATGTTATGTCGAATCATCGAGTGAAACTGAGGAGGAGGTAACGTACAAAGAGTGGTCGTACGAGAAACTGATTGAGAAAGGTGTAGTTACCCTGGCGATGTCTCTCGGGAGACACCTACTGAGGCAATACCTCTAAGATCAATTCCTGCTATTGAGGAGCCGAGTGACTTTCCTTGTACCAGTGAGCCTACCAACTTATTATCCAGGAATCCTGCTAGTCGTATGACTGGGAAAATGCTGAGGGAACTCAGTTGTATGTATAGATTTCCTGAGTCACTAGAGCTCCGAGTACCTTCGTCGTCTGAGAGAATCGATTACAAGGTTCCGGGGTGGATAGGTTTCTACGTTCGTCCGTTTAAAATAGGATTGAGGTTTCCCATCCCCAGACTAGTCTGGGAAGTGTTGAACCATTTTGAAATTGCTCCGTCTCAACTGATGCCAAACGCATGGAGGATTCTATTGTCGATTGAGTGTTTAGCCTTCGAGTTGGGTGTACTCTTCGAAGTTAATGATGTTCTAGAGAGACATATTACATAAAGGAGCATCTGAAAGAGAAAGGGAGATATACAATGATCCTTCGACAAAGAAAGAAGCCTCTAGTTATTGGGTTGCCGACTAATGATAGGGGAAACTGGCAGTCCTACTACTTCTTCGCAAGGGGTGAGGGTATATTTGGTTTGACTGGGGCTGGTCGAATCCCAGAGTTCTGGTGTTTGTCGAGTGAGTGATGCTCTTTTCTAATTTATAGGTTATAACTATGGTTTGTGTCTTTGAATAACCAAGGGTTTGTCGTTGCAGATCCTCTTCGAAACAAATCGTTCTTCTCAACTGTACGCTCCACCTCAAACGTCGAAGCGATTCTATCTTTGCAAGACGACGTAAGGAACTGCAAGGCCATTTTAGAGGAGAAGAGATTAAGGGCGACTCCATTGTGGAAGGAAATCTATCAGCGCGAAGGTAAAGTTCTGGCCCTCTCTAACGACGTTTTGGCCGTGATAAACTGTAGGTGGTCGATTCAAAAATTGTATGGGGTGAATAAAAAATATCGAGAGCCCTTAAAAATTGAGGAATTTTCATGCGCAGAGGAGATGATGTCTGGACCATTCACAGTAGCTTCACTCGACGAAATGAAGAGCAGAAAAAGGTCGAGGAAACTGAAGAAGAGAGAATTAGAGGTCGAAAAAGAAACTGGCACCCAACATCAAGAGATGATTTCGAGTGGGGGTGTCGTAGGAAAAGGGAAGTCGATTATATCATCTGAGAAGAAAAGGAAGTCTGTCGCAGAGGTGGAAACTGAAGAGGACTCTGACACCCTTATTTTGAAAGTTCCAAAGGAGTCGACAGCTATCTCAGACCCTTCAAGCATCGACTCATTTGTTGAGGGTCTTCTACTCCAAGGGGATGAAGTAAGATTGGCACAGATTGGGCCGGCGGAGGCCATGAAGAAAGCCATCGCTCTAAACTATCAAGTGAGTACCCTTATTCCTTTTTTTTTTTTTTTTTTTTTTTTTTTTTGTCGAATGGGGCTCTGATTTGAATGTCGTAGGCCCTGGAATGTAGCTTGTTCTTGCGGAAAAATGCTGAATCCAACCAAAAGAGGGTCAAGGACCTAGAGAAGGGTTTATCAGCAGCGAGGAAGGAGTCGTCTGAATTAAGGTCTGGACTGGTCGCTTCGCAGAGAAAGGAGAAGGTTCTCGAGAGGGAGCTGAAGGAAGTGAAGGCTAGCTTGAAGCTGGAAAAGGAAACAGCCGAGTTAACGATTGAAGGTTACAAGGAGGGTTTCAACAATTTGAAGAAGGAGAACGAGTTGTTGTTGGAACAAATGGAGGATATCGCAATCGACTCCATGATGAAGAATAGATACGACCTGATGCAAGAATTCATTGCTGGTAAACATGTCGACTGGAAGCCTGAGAAATGGATCAGGGAATATGAAAGGCGTGCCGCGGGAATCTCCTCGTCGACTGAAGAAGAAGATGTAGAAGTAGGAGCAGAGGCAGAGATGAGGAAGGAGGAGGCTGAGCTAAATCCAATGGAGGTAGAAGCGATGATGGAAGTTGAGAAGGACACAGAAATAGAAGAAGAAAATGTGGCACAAACTGCTGTCCATTCTGAACCGGTAGATGTTGAGGGTGAAGGAGATGTTCCAACCAGTCAGCCAGCAACGATGGATGCAGACGGAGCTGACGATTGATGTCGAATTGTTCAGAAATTATTTAGATCTTTTTGATAAACTTGTACTTAGAATTTGTGAGGAAGGAACAAGTTTGTATCTTGAATCATTTTGTAAATTGGAATGACGAATGGTTGTATACTTCGAATGTGGAGAATGGAACAAGAATCTATTGGATAGTTTTATTGCTATTTGTCGAACAACTTCTACAAATTTTATTTCTCTACTGACAGAATGATAAAACTTGAATGTAGACTGGAAAATAACTAATTGGCGAAACATCAAATTACCGGATAAATTTTTTAAGGTGCACCGCATTCCAACTATTGCGCACCGGATTTCCTTCCAATGTCTGTAACTTGTAAGCTCCTTTGCCAACCACCCCAGTTATTAGATAAGGGCCTTCCCAATTAGGGCCCAATTTCCCATCTCCATCTTCCTTCGTGTTCTGAAACACTCTACGTAGGACCCAGTCTCCAGAATTGAATGTCCGAGTCCTGACATTTTTGTTGAAGTACTTAGAGATTTTCTGTCGATAAGCAGCCAGTCGAATGGATGCGTTGTCTCTTGTCTCATCAATCGTGTCGAGATTGAAGTTCATCAGTTGTTGATTACTTTCATCGTCGAGCCATTGGCATCGTGCAGAAGGGATGAGTTCCTCTGTTGGAATTACTGCTTCCGTACCAAAAGCCAAGGCGAAAGGGAGTTTCGCCTGTTGAAGATCTGGTCGTAGTACGATATGACCACAAGACTCCTGGTAATTCTTCCGCCCATGCGCCTTTAGCCTTCTCCAATCTCTTCTTCATCGTGTTAATGATTGTCTTATTAGACGACTCTGCTTGACCATTTGATTGTGGAAAGCGTGGCGTGGAAAAGTTCAACTTGATGCCCCAGTTCCTGCAAAAATTTTGAAAATGATGGCTAATGAATTGTGAGCCATTGTCCGTTACAATTTCCTTTGGTATGCCGAATCGACATATGATATTCTTCCATATGAACGTTTGAACCTCCTTGTCGCGCACCCTGGCATAAGCTTCTGCCTCTATCCATTTCGAGTAATAATCTGTCATTACGAGCAAGTAAACACGTTGGCCCGGTGCTACTGGGAGTTTTCCAACAATGTCCATGCCCCATTTCATGAATGGCCAAGGGGACAGAATTGGATTCAACCTTTCAGGAGGTAGATGGGAAACAGGTGCGAATCTCTGGCACTTGTCGCATTTTTTGGTGAATTCAACAGAATCTTGTCTCATTGTCGGCCAGTAATAACCTGTCGAATGGGCTCGAAGAGCTAGACTTCTACCGCCAGAGTGGTTCCCACATTCCCCCTCATGCAATTCGGATAACACATGTTGAGCTTCATCATCTGCTAGGCATTTCAAATACGGCCCTGAAAATGACCTTCTCAGTAACTGACCTTCAAATATCACAAACCTGGCTGACTGTCTCTGCAATTTCCTAGCCTCTACCCTGTCGTCTGGAAGCTGTCCACTTTGTAAATATTGAATGATAGGAATCATCCAATTGTCGTCTGAGCTGATACTAGCTAAAATTTTCTCTTCCTTCCAGATTGCTGGCCAATTCAAATAAACTACGGGAATTGACCGTGGTTCGTCTCCTTCCATACTCGATCCCAGGGTTGCCAAAGCATCTGCTTGGGAATTCTCGCTCCTTGGTACTTGGGTTATTGAGAACTTGTCGAATGCAATTCGGATATCGTTTACCTTCTGTAAATAGGAAGCCATCGCCAATCCCCTTGCATGATAAGATCCCTTGATTTGATTGACGATCAACTGAGAATCTGATGTTACTTCGATCTCCCTCGCACCTAATTCCTTTGCCAATAATAATCCCGCGATCAAAGCTTCATATTCGGCTTCATTGTTTGTTACTCTGAAACCGCATTTAACAGCCTGTTGCATAATGTCGCCTGAAGGAGAAGTAATTACCATTCCAAGACCGCATCCCTTCTTATTACTTGATCCGTCCACCGCTAATTTCCAAGGATTTGTCGGCTGAATTGAATTTATTTCAGCTTCAGCTGCTGCCATCATACTGGGTGTGAAATCGGCAACAAAGTCGGCCAATGCTTGGGATTTAATAGCAGTTCTCGGCTTGTAGTCTATGTCGTGCTCCCCTAACTCAATTGCCCACTTCATCAGTCTTCCAGATAGCTCAGGTTTGTGGAGAATGCTCCTCAAAGGGTATGTCGTGTACACTGTGATTGCATGTCCCTGGAAATAGGGTCTAAGCTTTCTTGCGGCTGTGACAAGTGCGAAGACCAATTTCTCCATTAGCGGGTAGCGAGTCTCTGTCCCCAGCAATGCCTTGCTTACGTAGTAGATTGGTTGTTGACCCCCTGATTCTTCTCTTATTAAAACTCCACTGACCGCGTGCTCTGAGACCCCCAAATAAAGGTAGAGCCTCTCATGGGCTAGCGGCTTTGACAGCAGGGGCGGTGTGGTCAAATATTGCTTGAGCTGCTTCAGTGCTTCTTCACAAGCAGCAGTCCATTCGAACTTTCCTGCTTTTTTCAAGGCAGTGAAGAATAGAAAACTTTTATCTGTAGATTTAGAGATGAACCTGTTTAAAGCCGCGATTCTGCCTGTGAGTCGCATGATATCTTTTGGGCTGGAAGGGGAAGGTATGTCGAGGATGGATCTAATCTGTTCTGGGTTTGCTTCAATGCCCCGTTGTGTGACTATGTACCCAAGGAATTTTCCTGAAGCGACACCGAATGCACATTTAGTAGGGTTTAATTTAACTTCATTCCATACCTGTCCATGATGTCGAAGGCTTCTTCCAAATTGCTAAGATGTTGCTCTGACTTGGTTGATTTTACCAACATGTCGTCGATATAAACCTCCATAGTTTTCCCAATCTGTCGATCAAACATCTTGCTGACCATTCGCTGATACGTTGCTCCCGCGTTCTTCAGGCCAAAGGGCATGACCTTGTAGCAGAATATTCCCCGATTCGTAACAAAAGCTGTCTTCTCCTGATCTTGGGGATGCATGAGGATCTGGTTGTAGCCAGAATACGCATCCATGAAGCTTAGCAGTTCATGCCCTGCAGTCGCGTCCACCATTGAATCAATATGCGGTAATGGATAAGAATCTTTGGGACAGGCTTTATTGAGATCTGTGAAGTCAATGCAGACTCTCCATTTCCCATTCTTCTTCTTCACCACTACTACATTTGCAAGCCACTCGGGAAACTGCACTTCTCTAACCGCTCCGTTCTGTAACAATTTCTGCACTTCGTCGTCAATAATCCGATTTCTCTCTGGAGCGAACTTCCTTCTTTTCTGCCTGACAGGAGAATGGTTCGGATCCACATGCAACTCGTGTGTGATGAGCTCCGGATCAATGCCAACCATATCTGTGTGTGACCATGCAAAGGTGTCGTGTCGTTTCTTCAAGAATTCCACTAACTCTGTTCGTATCTTTTGGTCTAAACCGGCTCCAATCAAAGCTTTGTGATCTGTGAACTGTGGATGAATCTGGACCTCGTCAAGTTTCTCTATATTTGGTAAAGTTTGCTCCGATGCGCAAGGCCCAGACGGTAATTGCTATGCTGAATCAACTTTAGACTTCAATGTCGTTTGGTAGCAGCTCCTTGACGCCAAACGATCCCCCCGAATCTCCTGAATCCCCCATTTAGTGGGAAATTTAATTACCTGGTGGTAGGTAGACGAAACCGCCCTCATGTCGTGAATCCAGGGCCTGCCCATGATCAAGTTGTAAGCCGAAGGGCTATCCAACACCAAGAAGGTAGTTAACTTATTGACACCTGCAACATAAACTGGTAATTGTATTTCCCCCATAGTCATTTTCTGTTCCCCACTAAAACCGATCAAAACTGTTGTCCGTCTACTGACATTATCCAATTCTGTTCCCATGTCGGATAGAGCACTGGCAAAAATTATGTTTGCTGAGGAGCCAGTGTCGATCAGCACACGCTTGACCATGAAATTAGCCACTTGCAGGGAAATGACCAAAGCATCATGGTGTGGATTCAAATCAAGTGAATCCCCGCTGTCTGGAAACTCGATTAGCAAACCTGTGGTGGTTCTCTCCACAGACATTAAGGTGTGAGACGCGTTGGTCGCCAGAGCCCTTGAATGTCTTTTTGCTGCCGAATAGGTTGCCCCACTAATTCCTGATCCTCCTGAAATCACATTAACAGTGTTATTAATAGGGGCGGCTGGGTTGGATTATCCCCCTGTCTGTCTCTTTCATCCCTACGAGTCAATGTAGCTTTCCCCTTGTCGGTAAGTAAATCTTTCAAAAATCCTTTATTCAATAATTCCAACACTTCTAGCCTCAATGCTACGCATTCGGCGGTCGTGTGACCGTAGTCCCTGTGGAACTCACACCACTTCTTAGTGTCTTTTTTTGACGAACTATCCCTGGATCGTGGAGGCCATTTTACCTCATTTCCCAACTTCTTGAGTACCGAAACCAATTCTCCGGGAGAAATCGTGAAATTGTAGTCCGGAAGTCGAGGCTTGCTTGCAGGTAGATCCTCCCGATCTTTATACGGTCTTCGTCGTGTGTCCGAATTCCTGTTGTGTGGTCGCCATTCATCCCTATGTAGGTTCCTTCTTTCAGCTGAGGAGGGGAAATCTGACCTGGGTCGTCTGAAAGTAGTATGCCTTCGGTCTACTCGTGAATTGGTTTCATCTACTTTTTTCTTATTCCTTTTATCCTCTTCCCACCTGATCTCTACTTGAGCTCTTGCCATTACCTGGTCCATCGTGCAGCATCTGAATTTTGTCAATTTCTTATAAAGACAACTATCATAAAGAAGACCATTCCTGAATGCCTCGCCGCCGTGTGGGGTGATGGAGATCGGGAATGGTTATCCGTTCGGTTAAACCGGGCAACGTAGCTTCGTAGTGACTCTCCTTTCCTTTGCTGAATTGAGTTAAGGTCGTCTGTTGTCTTCTCCAGCTTGCACGAACTCGCAAAGTGTTGTACGAACTTGTCCGCCAATTCCTGATACGACTTAATAGATCTGCATGGGAGATTGATAAACCATGTTAAAGCTGGCCCAGCCAGAGTTTCCCCAAAGCACCTGCACATTCCTGCTTCCCATTGGCTCGGGGATAAGCCGGTTGACATCATTTTAAATTTATAGTGAATAACATGGTCGTCAGGATCTGTAGTCCCATCATATTGCTTCATTTCTGGTGGGCTGAATTTTCGCGGCAATTCAACTGCTACAATTGACTCGTCGAATGGTGTGTCTGAAATTGCCCCGGCCCTGCTTTTCCTAATCGGAAGTTTCACTCCTGGTAGTCTTGACAAAATTGCTTCTTTGAATTCCACCATCTCCCTCCTGATTGAATTGGCCATTAGATGGGTCTGATCCATAGGTAGAGTAGCTGGAGGCTGGTTGCTTTCTGGCTCGCCTGATATAGGGGGAACAATTGGATTATTTTGGTTACCTCCACTGCTGGTCTGGCCTTGGAGGTGACGTTGCGAGTCGGATGACAGGTGATCCAACCTTTGCCGTAAACTTTCATTCGAAATTCGCATCGTCGAATTTTCTTCTTCAAGAACTTTGAGTCGTTCTTGGAGTGTGGTTAATTGTGTCGCCAATTGGTCCGGCATTTGTTCGTTGTTTGAGGCCATTCTTGATTGGTCTGATTGAATGCTTTACTTCTGCGCGATTCGATTGTCGAGCCCCACGGTGGGCGCCAAATTGTGGACGCAGATTTAGATCAAGGCCACAATCGAGATTTTCTTTCTGTAGGGCGCGATTGAATCCTGCAAATAAATAAAGCGAATAAGGAGTGATCTGCCCACCGGTGTGGTGGGTGACCGTGGCACTCCGACGCTCAAGTTAGCCTATGTAGTGATGAAGTAAGATAAATAAATTAAGGTCTGATATACCTTAATCTAGGTTTGTGGGCCGTGAGGGCGGTCAATCGTAGAAATGTCTAGGTATTCCGTGTCTAATGCTTTTTCGATCCTTGATCTTGTCTTTCCTTTCTTCTTTTATAGGCTTCTCCCAGTGAAACTGCCCGTTGGAGTCGACTTTATTGAGGGTTTAATTCAGATATTTCATGATAGGTAACTGAAGATCTCATCTTCTTCCCATAACTCTCGATCTTAATGGCCACATTTATGTGTCTGTTTCTTTTAGCTTTGTAACTTGTGTCCGTTGATATGCATAACATCTTTAGGTATGGGCTCAATCGGTTGATGGGCTTTTGGCTTCGTCGTGAAATGTCGTTTTTGCCCTTGGGTCAATTTTGGCCCAAACAATATGTAATGCTATAAAAGGCTGAATTCTTTTCAGAGTAGTCTGGTAGTGTGGATGCTGGATTTCGGCCGAGGTCCACAATCAGAATTTGTAGGTTGAGGGCATTAGCGATCCTGCAAGACAAAGGTAGAGTGAGCGGGAGTAAACTACCCACCGTGTGGGGGTGCCGGGGGCACTCCGACGCTCAAGTCGTAGTATGAAATGAGCTGTAAATTTGTAAATTTTAAAAAGTAAGGTTTGAAAGTTACCTTGACCTCTCTGGGTGGCCATGAGGGCGATGTGGGCCGGTGGCGTGATATGTGTTGTGGGAGGAGTGAGGACTCAGAGAGCTTGTGTGAGAGAGCATAAGCTAGTAAAAGAGAAGTGAGAGAGTCGAGAGGCCCCCCACTCCATGAAATATGCTTCATTTTATAGGTCGAGAAAGATGAATTCTCTGGTCTGCACATGGGAAATGGGTCCCCATAACATGCTTATTGTCTCTGCTTTCGGCGGGGGAGAATATTTTTCATGTGGAGAGATATATTATTTGTTGGGAAAAGAGAGAAAACGATTAAAGGGTTTGTCATTTGTTTTTGTAAAGGCTTTAGAGTTTGATGGCTGGGTTATCTTTTTGGGCCCTCCTGTGTTGGGTTCAAAGTGAAATGACGGTTTAACCCTTGGACCAAATTTGGCCCATACAGTTTGTCCCTACTCTCTAAGTCAAGAAGTTCTTGATTTAGAGAGTATTTTATACGTGTCGAACGAAATAAGATGTAAGAGTACCTGTTAAGAATGCATAGTTCATGTTACATACGACAGAGAGAATTCAATGTCTTTTGGACTAAGAATAGTTCAAGTCTTCAACTTGGCTTGACATTTAGCCATGGGTAATGTCCCCAGTCGATTGAACCAGATGAAGGTCGGGATAATCTCCATACTAATGGTCAAGGACCAGGGGAGTCTTCAAATTTTTCTAGACCAGATGAAGGTCATATGTTGACTCTACATGAGACATGGGGTATGTCCCCAGTCGACTGATCCAGATGAAGGTCAGGACAATCTCCATACTACTGGCCAAGGATCATGGGAGTCTTCAAATTTTTCTAGACCATATGAAGGTAATATGTTGACTCTACATGAGCCATGGGGGATGTCCCCAGTCGACTGATCCAGATGAAGGTCAGGACAATCTCCATACTACTGGTCAAGGCCCATGGGAGTTTTCAAATTTTTCTAGACCAGATGAAGGTCATATGTTGACTCTACATGAGCCATGTGGGATGTCCCCAGTCGACTGATCCAGATGAAGGTCATGATAATCTCCATACTACTGGTCAAAGACCAGGTGAGTCTTCAATTTTTTCTAGACCAGATGAAGGTCATATGTTGACTCTACATGAGCCATTGGGGATGTCCACAGTCGACTGATCCAGATGAAGGTCAGGACAATCTCCATACTACTGGTCAAGGACCAGATGAGTCTTCAAATTTTTCTAGACCAGATGAAGTTCATATGTTGACTCTATATGAGTCATGGGGTATGTCCCCAGTCAACTGATCCAGATGAAGGTCAGGACAATCTCCATACTACTGGTCAAGGACCAGGGGAGTCTTCAAATTTTTCTAGACCAGATGAAGTTCATATGTTGACTCTACATGAGCCATAGGGGATATCCACAGTCGACTGATCCAGATGAAGGTCAGGACAATCTTCATACTACTGGTTAAGGACCATGGGAGTCTTCAAATTTTTCTATACCAGATGAAGGTCGTATGTTGACTCTACATGAGCCATGGGGGATGTCCCCAGTCGACTGATCCATATGAAGGTCAGGACAATCTCCATACTACTGGTCAAGGACCAGGGGAGTCTTCAAATTTTTCTAGACCATATGAAGGTCATATGTTGACTCTACATGAGCCATGGGGGATGTCCCCAGTCGACTGATCCAGATGAAGGTCAGGACAAACTCCATACTACTGGTCAAGGACCAGGGGAGTCTTCAAATTTTTCTAGACCAGATGAAGGTCATATGTTGACTCTACATGAGCCATGGGGGATGTCCCCAGTCGACTGATCCAGATGAAGGTTATGACACTCTCCATACTACTGGTCAAGGACCAGGGGAGTCTTCAAATTTTTCTAGACCATATGAAGGTCATATGTTGACTCTACATGAGCCATGGGGGATATCCTCAGTCGACTGATCCATATGAAGGTCAGGACAATCTCCATACTACTGGTCAAGGACCAGGGGAGTCTTCAAATTTTTCTAGACCATATGAAGGTCATATGTTGACTCTACATGAGCCATGTGGGATGTCCCCAGTCGACTGATCCAGATGAAGGTCAAGACAATCTCCATACTACTGGTCAAGGACCAGAGGAGTCTTCAAATTTTTCTAGACTATATGAAGGTCATATGTTGACTCTACATGAGCCATGAGGGATGTCCCCAGTCGACTGATCCAGATGAAGGTCAGGACAATCTCCATACTACTGGTTAAGGACCAAGAGAGTCTTCAAATTTTTCTAGACCAGATGAAGGTCATATGTTGACTCTACATGAGCCATGGAGGATGTCCCCAGTCGACTGATCCAGATGAAGGTCGTGACAATCTCCATACTACTAGTCAAGGACCATGGGAGTCTTCAAATTTTTCTAGACCATATGAAGGTCATATGTTGACTCTACATGAGCCATGGGGGATGTCCCCAGTCGACTGAACCAGATGAAGGTCGGCATAATCCCCATACTATGGGTCAAAGGACAAGGGGAGTCTAAACACTCCATATATGATGAAAATCCACGAGGGTCTCCATTTTTCGGTCTACATGAGCTAATATGAGTCAATGAGGATCTTTACTCTACCAGACCTGAAGAATGTTTATGAGAGCCTTTCTTACTCATACTACTAGTTCAGATGAAGGTCCATGATACTACCGTCGAATGGACTATCAAATGGACTTGATGAAGGTCTATAAGGTACAGTCGAGTGAATCTAATGAGTATCTATGAGAGTCTTCATACTACAAGACCTGATGAAAGTCATGAGACTACTGTCGAATGGACATGTCGCATGGACTTGATGAATATCTATCAAGGTTATTACTCATTCTCCTAGACCTGATGAAGGTCCAAGAGACCACAATAGATAAAATTGATGAAAGCCATCATTGTCATCTCCATTCTACGAGACTACTGTCGAATGGAGTTGTTGAATGGACTTGTCGAAAGGGACTTGGTGAATGGACTTGGTGGAAGTCCAAGGAAGTCATTACTCACTATACTAGACCTGAAGAAGGTATAGGGTGCTACAATGGAATGAACTTGATGAAAGTCATCACTCTTCACTCTTCTATGAGACTACTGTCGACTGGACTTGTCGAATGGACTTGATGGAAGTCCAAGGAGTTATGGTCGAATGAACCTGATGAAGGTCCATGTGAATCTTCATACTACCTAATCTGATAAAGGTTGGTAGATTACAGTCGAATGAACCTGATAAAGGTCCATGGAGGCTAGAGCAATGGTCGAATGAACTTGATGAATGTCCATGGGACACGGTCGAATGAAACTAATGCATGTCTATAAGAATCACCACTACTAGACTTGATGAAGGTCCAAAAGAATTTTCATACTACCTAACTTGATAAATGTTGGTCGATTGGACCAAATGAGGTCCAAGAAAATTTTCATTCTACCTGACCTGATGATGGTCTGGAGACTAGGGTCGAATGAACCTGATGAAGGTTCATAGGGCTTTTCCAATACTTTCTAGAGTTTATGGAAATCCATCCATGTAGTCTAAAGTGGATGATAATCTCCATACGTAGTGTGGAGATGATTATCCTCATATGTAGTATGGAAGAGATGGATGCCTATCAAGGTCATTACTAATTATACAAGACCTGACTAAGGTCAATGATACTACAATACAATGATCTTTGATGAAAGTCACATAAAATTTCCATACTACCTAACCTGATAAAGGTTGGTCGATTGGATCTCAATGAGATCTAAGAGAGTTTTTCATTTTACTAAGCATGATAAAATATTCGATATGTAGTATGGAGTTGGAAATATTAAATCAGCGTAGCATGAAGATGATAACTAACTTTTGATTTAGACAGGAGGAGTTAGACAATCATTCTAAGTAGTCTGGAAGAGATTGGAATTTTACATGTAGCCTGGAGTTGATGGCTATTCACCTCATCGTATGACAATCTTTCCAACTCTCTGGAAGCTAAAAAGTGTATTTAATAAATTGAATTTACAAAGCTTGAGCCATTGTAGCATGCAACCCCGCGCATGATCAAAAGATGTCAGAACCCATGCGCCGAAAGGAGGCAAGAAGCCATACACCACGTGAAGGAAATGAGCCCAAACACCAACAGCCCACTCACGCCTTCCAAGCCCACGAGCAGGAGGCTCACACCATAAAAGGCTTATTCCCCACACACCATCTGTGATTCAAGCACTACGATCCTCTAATATCACAATCGGTGATCTTGATCTTATCACGACCACTGTTCATCCCACGCTAAATCATTACAGGCGGGTCCCAATTAAGGCGTGAATCATGGAATCTAAAGCAGGAGCATATGTGTTAATGTCACGTGCTGTGGACACGTCAGATTGACAGACGTGGGACCTTGCGTCGGCCCCACTTTTTATTTCTAATTTCAAGTTTCATACCTACATTATTTTTTGTTAATGCGGATTCCATTATTAAAACGTGGGGCCCACTCACTGATATTCTTTTTATTTTTTAATCCCACGCAACTTTGACTAATAACCTCACACGATTTGTCTCCCACGTCTCACACATGTTTGTTATTATTTTTTCGTTATTAACCAGTATTTGAATTTCATTAGTAGTATATATATATATATATAATATATATATATTGCAATTATTTCAGGATGTGATTGGCTTTTGTGTTTGGTAGGCTCATTCATTCCAAAACAATCGATGTGGGAGTCGCATGAAAATGGATTTAGGTTCGGGCGTGCTAAACTGTATGGTGAGTATGCTGACTTTATGAGGCTTTGACCTCATGCTTCAATGAATTTTCTTATGGTTTACTTGGGCTAGATGTTGACAAAGTCCAAATTTTCACTATATCTCCTTTGTGTCTGTCGCTTGGCATAACGTCGTATAAGGCATTGAATGGCCTTGTTGTGTTTCTAAGTGATGTGGGCTTTGTAGACCCTTCGGATTGATTCACGAGATTGACTTGACATGCAGCTTCTACAAGTGTATCTTATAGGGCAGTTAGTCATCCTTTGCATGTAATTTTTTTTGAGTTGAGCTTGTCATTCGGTAAGTTATTTCATGCTACACTTGCGTGGGCCTGTTTGATGAGTTGTCAAATTTGGCTTAGGATGTTCAATGGTTGTTGTAGTTTGATCTCTATGGAGTCAGCACATTGTCTCTTGGCTCTGTTATCATGGGCAGTCAATTTGCTTGATATGTGCACTTGCTTAGTCTTGCTGTGTGTAGGAAGCCTGACTTTGTCTTTTGCTCTCTCAACCGATGTGGGAGGGGTTTTGTTGCTCTCTGGGTTATGCCTCTAAAGCACTAATCGATGTGGGATAACTAGCCTTCCTTTTAATTTGTTGTTGGGCTGATTGTTTGATGGCGCGTGTTGTTGGGCTATCGTTGGTCTGATTCTGGCTGGTGCGTCGAAGGCTGTTTCTTTTGGGAGGTGGGCTGATGGTCGTTTCTTGTGCTGGACTTGTCGTTTGGGGTTTTCGGCTTTTTGTCTTTTTATCTTTGGCGTAGTGGTTTTGATTCGGGCCGTTCCAAGCTGAACCGACTTTGGTTGTTTTTAGGCTTGATCATGTTCATGGACTGGTTCTTTTTTGGGCTTTTTTTTTTAAATTGGTATGCGTGTGTATGCCATTATTCTTTAGCATATGTGTAGCGTGCCTTTATTGGCACTGGTTGTGAGCTCTTTGTCGAGTCAATTTCCCAACCACGTGAGGCTTGATTTATAATATCTTGGGCATCGAGCATCTTCAGCTTTTGACAACTTGCAATCTTCTTGGATCCTGCGTCATTCGCTTCATATTTTAATGGGCCTCATGTATGAGGAGTTGCCTTTCATTTGTACTATCTTAGCAAGTTCCCATGCGAATATTAGTGAAAGCTACGCATTTAGTTCTGTCGAATGAACCACTAGGGCCAGCCTCACTTGCAGTATTAGCAAGAGGAAGAATCTCATCGGCAGTATGCACACTGGCTTCAATCACAAGGAAAGATTGAAGATAGAATGGACAATGGGTGTTTGGACTTTTTTTTTTGCACATGATATGGTATATTTATCCAGCCAATGTTTGGAAGCTATTGTATGCCTTTTGGATATGGCATTTTTTTTTAAAAAAATTGGTAGTCTGACTTTAGGTAGGCTAGAGAAAATTACTCGTTGGACTTCTGCATTTCCTGTTGTTTGGATGAGGTGACTTGTTGTGATCGGTCGCCTGGAGAAAAATTATTGAATGCTTCTAATAGATTGGATTAAATGATAAGATCGTTGTGATGGCTTGTAGTCTCACGCCTTTGAGTGGCTGGTGAAAGAATTATGTTCCAGATACTATTGGAGATTTGTACTGGAGTTTTATATGGCTCAATTTTCATCTTCCATTGATCGTAACTATTTTGTAGAGTGGCTATGTGTGCCAACACAGGGTCTGGTGTTTGTCCATTGCTTGTAGTCATGGATAGTTATGTTTGCAAGGATTGTAGACTGAAGAGTCTTTGCTCGCTATGAATCGCTAAGGCCCCATGGTGGGCGCCAAATTGTGGATGCTGGATTTCGGCCGAGGTCCACAATCAGAATTTGTAGGTTGGGGGCATTAGAGATCCTGCAAGACAAAGGTAGAGTGAGCGGGAGTAGACTGCCCACCGGTGTGATGGGTGCCGGGGGCACTCCGACGCTCAAGTCAGTAGTATGAAATGAGCTGTAAATTTGTAAAATGTAAAAGTAAGGTTTGAAGTTACCTTGACCTCTCTGGGTGGCCATGAGGGCGGTGATATGTGTCTGTGGGAGTGGAGGGCTCATAGAGCTTGTGTGAGAGAGTATAAGCTAGTAAAAGAGAAGTGAAGAGAGTCGAGAGGCCCCCCACTACATGAAATATGCTTCATTTTATAGGTGGAGAAAGATGAATTCTCTGGTCTGCACATGGGAAATGGGTCCCCATAACATGCTTATTGTCTCTGCTTTCGGCGGGGAGAATATTTTTCATGTGGAGAGATATATTATTTGTTGGGGAAAAGAGAGAAACGATTAAAGGGTTTGTCATTTTGTTTTTGTAAAGGCTTTAGAGTTTGATGAGCTGGGTTATCTTTTTTGGGCCTCACCTGGTGTTGGGTTCAAAGTGAAATGACGGTTTAACCCTTGGACCAAATTTGGCCCATACAGGTAGCAGCTCCAAGAAGCATGCTGGTCTCCTTTAATCTCTTTCACCCCTCACTTGTTGGGGAATCTGATGACTTGATAAAAGGTGGAGGCACTGCCCTCATATGATGGATCTATGGTCGATCTATTATTATGTTGTATGCCGATGGACAATCCAACACGAGGAAGGTCACCATTTTATAGACTCATTATGTATAGACTGGAAGTTGTATCTCGCCCAATATGAACTTATGTTCTCCATTGAAATCGAACAATAGGATTGATTTTCTGTTGAGGCTACTTTCTTGGAGGTTCATCTTTTTCATAGCTACAGAGAAAATGATGTTAGTAGAAGACCCGTTGTACACTAAGTCGCATGTTGGTCTCCAGGAAGTTGGCCACCTGCAAAGATAAGACTAAAGCGTCATGGTATGGATTGAGGGGATCCGCACTCTGACCATCTTGGAACCCAATGAAAATGATGGTGTGTGTTTCTTTGGCCAGAGTAATCTTAAAGATTTTTTTTCGGATGTGTCTTTTGGCCGAAGAGTATGAGACTCCACAGATACTAGATTCTCCAATGATAACTTTTACCAAATTGTCTATTAGTGGAGGAAGCAAAGGTTCATCATTTTTGTCTTCCCTTCTTTACAGTCTATTCTCCCATTTTTTATGTCACCAATTCCTTGAGGTGCCATTTATTGAGCAATTCTAGCACTTCTAGACTGAGGGCTACACTGTCAGCTGTAAGGTGTCGGTAGTCTCGATGAAACTCACACCACTTGCTTGTGTATTTCTTTCCTAAATTCTCCCGACCTCATTTGGGCCATCGTACAGTGTTTCCGATGTTCTTGATAGTGGCCACCAGAGCTCCAAGCGATACGTCGAAGTTGTAGTCTTGAAGCTTTAGTCTTCTGGATGGAGAAGACCTTATATTATAAGTTATCATCCGTCCGTCGTCTTGAGGAAGTGGCCGATGATCAATCATCCCCTTGTTCCTTCTGTTGTTTGAACGAGGACTCGAGTCTCGTTCATTGTACTACTTAGTGGGGTGCTAGACTTAGGGATGGAAATTTACGGATCCGGACCCGGGTCCGCAAGCTCTTTAAGGGACTCGGCTCTGGAAATAGACCCGGTAAAACGCATCCGGATTCGGACCCGGGTATACCTGGAATGGATCCGGGATCCACAACTCTCCATAATTTTTTTAATATAATTTACAGTGTCATGGTATTTGGTTTCAAAAGACTTTTCCGAAGTCAAACTGAATAAGGTAACTTGTGAGTCTTTAAATACAGAGGCTCCCAATTCCAAATTCATCACATATATATATATATATATTTTTTTTTTGGGTTAAGCCATGTTGTTGTTGTTGTTGTTGTTGTTGTTATTAACTGCATTCGATTCATCTTCTTCAGCCAAATTCGACCTAATCATTTGTGATCAATCTTTTTTTTTTAGCGAGTCCCGGAACTACCCGGACAGGCATTCAGACCCGATAAATTACGGGTCATCAAAATACAGACCTGGACCCGGGTCGTCCGAGTCCATGCATACCCAGGCCGGGTCCGGGTCTTCTTGCCATGGTTAGTTGGACCATTCATTCATCGATCGAGTTTCTCTGCCTTCTATTCCTCCGATCCTTCTCCCACATAATTTCTACTATGGCTTGTGCTAGTGCCTATTTCATTATGTAACATTTATAGCGAGTCATGTTCTGATAGAAATAACCATATGAGAGTAATAATTTCCTGAATGCTTCCATTATTGTGGACTAATGGAGGTTAGGCATTGACCCGACCCTGAGCCACAATAATGAATATTTGACCACAAAGGAATGTTCCCTCATTGTGCCAACACTCAACACTTGGCCATGTGGCAGAAACTCCGACCCCATGCCAACAATGATAGTTAAGGCCTCGGTGGGATGTAGCCCGACCTCGAACCGATCTAACAAAGAGGGGCCTCGGGGGAATATCGACCCCAAGCCATCTAAGTCATCTGGTTGCAAGGGAATGAACCTCAATTGCACCAAAACACAAGAAAAGGACCTCGACGGGACGTAACCCATCCTCAAGCCATCAATCACCAAGGCCTCGGCGGTACGAAAGCAGATCTGAGCCATGATAAACATTTAGCCATAAGGGAATATTCCCTCATTGTGCTAACCCACATTTTTCCATGGGGAAGAACTCCGACCCCATGCCAACAAAGATAATTAAAGTCTCGGTGGGACGTAACCGAACTCGAGCCAATCAAACTTCTTTCCAAGGTTTAATCACGAGAGAAGATTAAAGCACTACGCACTGACCGTGGTCGTGAGTACTTTTCTAAACAGTTTAGAGAATTATGTGATGGAACATGAATTAATCGTCGGTTGACTACTCCTGTTACTTCTCAACAAAATGATATTGCAGAAAGAATAAATAGAACTCTTCTTGAAATTGTTAAGTCTATGATGACACAAATAAATTTACCTATAACCTATTGGGGTGATGCATTATTGACCGCTATATATATACTTAACCGAGTGCCATCAAAATCTGTTGTCACCACACCATATGAGTTGTGGACAGGTCGCAAACTAGATATTCACTTTCTGAAACCTTGAAATTATGCTGTATATGTCCATGTGTGTTCTCACGAACATGGAGAGTTAGGTTTAAGAGGAAAAAATATATTTCATAAGATATTCTGAACAGTCAAAAATGTATGTTTACATAGGTGAACATGTAAGTGGATGAGTGACAGAATTTGAATCACGAGATATCATATTTTTAGAGAATGATTTTCCTAAGCAATGAGAGATAGATCAATATTTATCTCTATATGAAAATCAAGATCACATGAATCATATGATTGATGAACACTCAGGTTTACCTAATTCAAGTGGGGGTGAGGAAAGAAATTTGAGAAAACATGATGAATCAGTTTCACATGAATCTCAAAATGATGAATTAGTTTCACAAAAGTCTCATTTACGTGATCCGAGTGGGAGTGATGTACATATCCAAATGGGAGCAATGTGCACGATCCAAATGGGAATAATATGGAAAGTGAGGAATTATTTCCACAACTAGAATCCCAATTACGACGTAGTAATCGTATAAGCATTCCTGGAAGCTGTTTCGATAGCGAAGGAGAAACCTTTATAATTCTGGCTAAAGATGATGAAGTGCCTAGAAACATAAAAGAGGCTCTTCAGTGTCATGTTAAGGAAAAATGAATGAAAGCAATGGAAGAAGAAATTGAGTCAATGAGGTTCAACCAAGTTTGAGAATCGGTTGATCTACCCAAAGGACGCAAAGCTATCCAGAACAAATAGGTTCTTAAAATAAAACATAATGCCGATGGCAATATCGAAATATAAAAAACACGACTTATAGCAAAATGGTATACACAACATGAAGGAATTGACTACGATGTGACTTTTTCACATGTTGTAAAATTTACCTCAATTCGCTTGATTCTGGTTATAGTACCAAGCATGGATCTAGAATTACATCAAATGAATGTAAATATTGCTTTTCTCAATGGAGAACTTCACGAAGAAATCTACATGAAACAACCAATAATTTTCATGAAAGAAAATGAAAATGAGAAAGTATGTAGACTTTTAAAGTCTATATATGGTCTTAAGCAATCGTCTAGACAATGGTATATACGATTCCACAATACAATTATTTCGAATGATTTCACAATGATAAATGAGGATCATTGTGTGTATACCAAGAGATATAATGATAAGTTCATTTTCTTATCCTTGTACGTGGATGATATACTTATAGCTGGAAATGATAAGGAGTTTGTAAAACACATCAAAGAATGATTATCATCTAACTTCGAGATGAAAGATATGTGTGAAGCTGTATATATTCTTGGGGTTAAGATATCAAGAAATCATTCAAAAAATTTAATATCTCTTTCACAAGAGTCATACATAAAGAAAATTCTTGAACGCTTCCAAATGCATGCTTACAAACCCATTGATACTCATATCACAAGAATTGAAGATATGAGTCGTAGATTGTGTCCTGAAACTCCACTGGAAAAGAAACAAATGAAGAAAGTCCCTTATGGAACTGCTGTTGGAAGTTTAATGTACGCAATATTATGTACAAGACCCGATATCTGTTTCGCTGTTGGAATGGTAAGTAGATACCAATCCAATCCAGGGTTAGCACATTGGAAAGTAATTAAAAGAATATTTAGGTATCTGAGAGGGACAACTGATTACTCACTGTGCTATCAAGGGAATGATATGCAATTGCGAGGCTATATTGATGCTGATTGGGGAGGAGATTTAGATGAAAGAAAATCTACCTCCGGTTTTATTTTCTTACTAAACAATGATGCCATATCATGGAGCAATAAGAAACAATCTTGTATAGCCTTATCCACAATGGAGGCTGAATTTGTGGCTTTTTCATCTACAGTACAAGAAGCTGTGTGGTTGAAAAAGTTCTTGGATCATTTGGGTATGTCAAATGACGCTATGGTCCAGTATTAGTTAACTGTGATAGTGAAGCAGCAATAACATACACAAAAGACCCAAAATTCTATTATAAAACGAAACATATAGATACCAAATATAACTTTGTAAAAGACATAGTTGCATGAGAAGAGGTAAACATAGAGTACATTTCTACGCAAGAGATGATAGTAGATCTATTGACCAAGCCTGTTCCTAGAGATGTCTTTGTTAGACTTGTAAAAACTCAGGGATTGCGTAGATGTTAATGTACTTACATATTATTATGTGTTATTTTCTCAATAATATTTACTAATGTTAATACTCATTGATATTTGTATTCAATGCTTACATGTTACTATGTTGATACATGTTTAAACAAATATACTATTAGTTAGTATAAGAAGTATGTCAGACAACTGAATGATTGACCATCTCACACGGGCAATCGCCTCTGTTAGTTTGTGTTAATGAGAGATGAGATACATTTTTTAAGTTAATTATTAGAGTGATAATTTAGATAGCTCCAGCTTGAAAATTAAGTAATGTCGTTGTGAGGTCACTTTCTATGTGATATGACCTAAGGTGAATAAGTTCATTTTACCTTACTTGTCTTAATGTCAGATATGAGTTAGACATTGTGTTTGTCTGAACTATCATTTGTACAGTATTTTATGAGACATACGCTCCATAGGAAATGAGAGAATATCGTAGCACATATTTTTATACCATATGTACAATTGCGACTATTGAATGTAATACAAGTAAAGATCTAAGTCTTGATATTGTATGAGACCCTTGAGAATATTTCAATCTCACGTTGTACCCTTTAGACTCTTGTCTACTTCTCAAAACTTAGAATTGATGATCGCTATCTTGGAGTGTTACTGAAGGATCATAAGAGATTCGATCCGAAAGAATATCTCTGAAAAAGCGAATTGAATCAAGGTTGAGAGATTCGAGAAAAGAGAAAGATCATTATATGAGTAATATCGCATTAGCTTGTATTCACTGGTCGACCAATTATGTTGTTTTATTTGATCAAACATGATTGTGAATACAAAATAAATATTACATTCGAAAAGAGATCGAGAGATATATAATGTGATAAATGATTGAGGATACTGCATACCTAATCCACTATGGTTCTATCCATTAATCGAGCACTTATATATTCATAACATGTGTATAGCAAGTGAGCTCTCGAAGTATGCTGGTCGCACGACACAATTGCTAAGTATGAATTATTCTTGTAGAGACAATAAAAATTGTTGATCCTATCATGTGTGAGTGGGAAATGTTGGAAAATGTTGTTAAGAAACAACAATTTGGAAAATGTTGATGGGGAACATGTGGTACACCTATGATGAAAATATTTTTGGAGAGGTTAGAGGAAGTTATTAAGCATCCAAATATATGTGATTACATAGTAATCAATGCATGCAAATGCATGTGATTACATAATAATCAAGGCTTGCTTCTAAATGCATGTGAGTTAATAGGAAGTCATGCATGTGATGTTATAGTACTTGATTTCCCTCTTATAAATAAGAGCATTTGCTTATTGAGTTAAGTAATCAATTAAGTTTGATTAAGAGCATCTATACAAAAAAAAAAGTATGTAATTGTGTTGTGATTAACTTAGGTTTATTTTAATTTGTTTGTGAATAAATTTAAGACTAATAATATATATATATATGGTTAAATCCTAAAAAAACAAAAAAAAAAACATTAGGGATAATAAATCCTAACCATTCATTTCAACACTGGAGTTGCATTGTTGGCTTTAAATTTCCAAAGAAAGTCTCTCTTTATCCTTCGAGGAAGCATGGTTCCCTTTCAGCGAAGGTTTCTGGAGGAATAAATTATAGTGCGTAGTTGAAACTTAGACATCAAGAACAAGAAATCAAGACATAGTCTAATATTAGCTTCACTATTTAAGGTCAATTAGGTTCCTCTTTGATGCTGCACATCTTCTTCATACCCTCTCCCTCAGTAGCCATGGCCAGCTTGACGTGTAATCTGCTCTGTGTACCTTTCTTCATTTCCATTAGCGTTCTTTTTCCCTCTTCTAGTTCAGTTAACTTTAATATGTCTCATTTTGACTCTAATACAAACAACATCCTCTATCAGGGAGCTGCAGCTGCTTCTGTTGAAGCCCTTGAATTAATTACCAATTACGATTATACATGTCGTGTTGGTTTGGTCACTTATGCTGAAAGAGTGCCGCTTTGGGACACAGATACGGGAAAGCTTACTGACTTCAGCACCCAATTCTCCTTCATGATCGACACCCTGGGTCTTGACACTTATGGTCATGGGCTTACTTTTTTCCTAGCTCCTGTTGGATTTCAAATACCTCCAAATTCGGCTGCTGGCTTTCTAGGCCTATTTAACACCACAACTATTTTCTCAGCTTCCGAACAAATTGTTGTGGTAGAATTCGATTCTTTCTCAAATCCTGAATGGGATCCTAAAGAAGTTAAAGATCATGTGGGGATCAACAATAACTCAATTGCTTCAGCTGTCTACACTCGATGGAACGCCAGCCTTCACAGTGGAGACACTGCTGATGTGCGGATTGCTTATAATTCTACTACTAAAAATTTGAGTGTGTCTTGGACCTACCGACAGTCCTTTGATCCGCTGGAGAATACTAGTTTATTTTACATAATTGATCTACAGAAAGTTCTACCTCCATGGGTTTCAGTTGGCTTTTCAGCTGCCATAGGACAGGTTAGAGAGCGACATATGGTTCGATCGTGGGAGTTCAATTCAAGTTTGGATATAAAGTACAGGCCTGGAAAGGATGCGAAAAAGACCAAAAAAATTGTTGCTGCCACAGTTTCAACTGTTGCTCTGATAGCTGGGTTGATAACGGGACTTTTATTAACTTTGCGAAGGTGGAAGCATAGAGAGAGAAAATCTACAGCAAAGTCCGTGAATTTAACTTCAATTAATGATGCCCTTGAAAGAGGTGCAGGACCAAGAAGATTTTCTTACAGTGATCTTGCATCTTCAACCAGCAACTTTGCGGAGAATAAAAAGTTGGGCCAAGGAGGATTTGGTTCAGTTTACAAGGGTTATCTAATAGATTTGGATATGGCTGTTGCTGTCAAAAAAATATCAAAAGGATCTAAACAAGGGAAAAAAGAGTATGTAACCGAGGTGAAGACTATTAGCCAGTTGAGGCATCGGAACCTGGTGCAACTTATTGGCTGGTGCCATGATAGAGGTGAATTCCTGCTTGTCTACGAGTTCATGCCGAATGCTAGCCTTGATGATCACCTTTTCGGCAAGAAAAGCTCCCTTCCTTGGGCTGTAAGGTACAGGATTTGTCTTGGGTTGGCCTCTGCTTTGCTCTATCTTCATGAAGAATGGGAGCAATGTGTTGTGCACAGGGACATCAAATCGAGCAATATAATGTTGGATTCTAATTTTAATTGCAAACTTGGAGACTTTGGACTAGCCCGGCTGATGGATCATGAACTAGGTCCTCAAACAACTGGGTTGGCAGGAACTTTAGGCTACATGGCCCCTGAATACATAAGCACTGGCAGGGCTAGTAAAGAATCAGATGTATTCAGCTTTGGAGTCGTTGCCTTAGAAATTGCTACTGGAAGAAAATCAATTGATCGTAAGAGATTAAATTCCGAAATGGGGTTGGTAGAGTGGGTTTGGGATCTTTACGGAAAAGGGCAACTTCTTTTGGCTGCCGATGAGAGACTGGATATGAGATTTGATGAGCAACAAATTTCATGCTTGATAGTTGTGGGGTTATGGTGTGCTCACCCTGACCGCAGTTTCAGGCCTTCAATAAGGCAGGCTATTCAAGTTCTCAACTTTGAAACAGGGATGCCAAATCTTCCAACAAAGATGCCTGTTCCGATGTATCACGTGCCTTCACCATCAGTCAGCTCTGGCGAACCTTTCCTTACAAATTCAAGCATCGGAGTAGGTCGTTGAGCCTGTAACTATTTTCTGTAATCTAGATAATAAAGACCAATATGTTTAAAGGTCTCTAGGATATGGATTTCAGTTAAAGAAATTCTGTTTGAATTTGATTTTTATTTAACGAGAAATAAAAATTAATCGTGCTCGTGCTGTTGTTTTCTTTTAATTTTTTTTTAATCTTACACGACTCTCGAGTAGATCATTTCCTAGCTGCATTGAAAAAGATCTTTATTGTTTTTAGAAATTAAAATGGTTTTCAAGATTGTGCAAGTGAATGTTATTTTATTTTAACCACTATGCAATTACCCGTTGATCAACGAGTGTTGAAACATTATTATCTTCTCTTTATACCAATTCAAAAATCATTAATTAGGATTAATTTTTTTTTTTTTATAATCTTCCACCACACTATTTACAAAGAACGATTAAAATTTAATTACATATAAATATTCTTATTGTCTCGGTTTTTATAAACTATTCTACAAATAATAAACTACATTTATGTAGCATTTAGATATTACAATCAAATAGAAACACATAACAAATAAATGTGAAGAACACAAATAAACTTGAAAGTTGTGATGCTTTTGCGTTTGAAGTTTGAAATGAGATTGAGTCACGAATTGGATTTCTTGGACGTAAGATAATATCAATCTCACTTTGGTGCTTGATGGATTTTGGTGATGAAGCGAAAACGTATAAAAGATTTAAATTCTGAATAATGTAATTTTATTAGGGGTGAGCAAAATCGATTTCGGTTCCGGTTCCGCATAGAACCGGAACCTACCCGGAAAAATTCGGTTCCGCACTAAGTGGAACCGGAACCTACCCAATTAAACAGGATACTCTATTATTCGGTTCCAATCCGATTCCGGTCCGGTTCCGAATTACCCTATTTTACTTTAGTTCCTACATTTTGGAAAATAAAAGCATTAATTCCTCTAATTTTGAGTTTATTTCCATCCATTACTATCAAATAACTTGAATATACTAAAGAAAAACTATCTTTAGTTATTTCAAAATTAGAAAAAATATATCAATTAATAAAAAATATTTAACGGCGAATATTAAAACTTGTATTTCTAAAATTATGAAGACTAAAACATTATTATGACAATTTATAAGATAATTGAGTGTCATTTTTTTTATTTAAATATAATTGAATTTTAAAACATCCATTTTGAAATTAATCCATAAACATGACTTGTTAAAAATATCTAAGCTTTGAAAATTCAACTTGGTAATGATTCTAATCCTACTTTTCTGTATATACGCGTTGAATAAGAAAATTTACTCATATGTCAATTTGAATCTTTACATGCCAAATGAGAAATATCCCAAAGATGAAAATATCCATAACTTTTCCTAAACAAAAATCAATTAAAAATAAAAATCATCATTAATTAATTACAACTTTTTTTCCCTCACATTCTTAGAAGAAATGCAAGTAAACGAAGACTTGAGCTGGCAGCGAAAGAAATTAACCAATCACAAACTCCTATTATTACATAAAAAATCAAACAACACACCATTAACAAAGAAATTAAATAATGAACACCAAATGTTTAAAATTTATGTTCATATAAACCGGTTCTATGGTCCGGTTCCGGTTCCAACTATTTTGGAACCGGAATCTATCCGGATAAAATCGGTTCCTTCATATTTGGAACCGGAACCTACCCGATTACAACCGGTTCCGATTCCAAACCCAGAAAATCGGTCCGGTTCCAACCGGTTTCGGGTAGAACCGGAACCGATGCTCACCCCTAAATTTTATGCAAAAGAAATGAAGAAAAAATAGGGTTTTGACATCATTAAAATATCAAGTACTTATATGTAAAATAATGATATTTCTCTTGTATGTTAACTTGTGAATTAGTTTTTTAGTTTTTAATTTTTTTTTTGGAAATATTAAAAATTCTTCCGTCAAATCACCCGATTCGAGTGTAAACGGAGTAGGTAAAGCCTCTGATTATCTCATACTCTTATAAAAATACACCCCTAGATTCAAACCCAAAATCTGGAGGCCAAATCTTGAACCATACACCAACAAATCACGCTCATTTAGAGACGCTACATATTCTAGATGCCTTTTCAACATATTCTTCTTTATTGACCACTTTATCATAGAAGAATTTGCACAAGGAACAGGCTCTCAACGACCTACTTCAATGATTGAATTTGAAAGGAAAGTTTCGCCAGAGCTGACTGAAAGCGTAGGATAATATCAACCTTACTTTGGTGCTTGATGGATTTTGGTGAGGAAGCGAAAACGTATAGAAGAATTAAATTCTGAATAATGTAATTTTATTAAATAAGAAAGGAAAAAAAAAATAGGGTTTTGACATCATTAAAATCTCAAGTATTTATATGTAAAATAATGATATTTCTCTTGTATGTTAACTTGTGAATTAGTTTTTTAATTTTTTTTGTTGAAAATGTTGGAAATCCCTCCGTTAAATCACCCGATCTGGGTTTAAATGGAACATAAAATATCTCTGACTATTCCATACTCTTACAAAATTACACCCCTAGATTCGAATCCAAAATTTGGAAGGCTGATCTTGAAACATACACCGAAAAACGACGTACATTAGGGACACTACATATTCTAGATGCCTTTTCAACATATTCTTCTTTATTAACCACTTTCTCATAGAAGAACGTGCACAAGAAATGGAACAGGCTCTCAACGACCTACTTCAATGCTTGAATTTGAAAGGAAAGTTTCGCCAGAGCTGACTGAAAGCGTAGGCATGTTAGACATTGGAACAGGCGTTCTTGTGTTCTTGTTGGAAGTTGAGAACTTGAATAGTTACGAGTTCAGGGACTGGGGAGGGATGGGCTCAGGAATCAGGATCTTGACCCATTTCCGGATCTTGGTCGTCCTCGGAGGCTTCATACAGATTGCGACAAAACTCCTCCAGAGAGACCTACCCCTTGCATATTCTTACAACGGTACGGACCATTTTCAAGTTCACTTCAGGTTGAAGTGCCCCAAACATCCTAATGCAACTCTCCATCTCTTCAACCTTCGCTTCTTCTTTAGCAGTCTCCAACCGACCAAGCTCTTCGACCTCCACCCTTCTCAAGTCTTCATAGGCTTTCTCCAGCAGGTCCGATTTGTCTTTCAACTTTTTTTCCCGAAGAAGCCAGCTGCCATTTCAGGGATTTGACATCATCATTTAGGCTTGTGGCCTCAGATTTGACGTCATCTCTCTCACTCTTCATAAAGTCTGAAGCCTGGCGAAGAGAAACTGCCATGGTCTGAGTTTCGGTTTCACACTGCTTAAGGCCGCAGATCTCCAATTTAAGCTTGACTGTTTCCAGTTGCTTTGTCAACTATTGTTCCTGCTCGGTTAGGCGACTTTGAAGCCTTTGTGCTTGACCCCCTTTTGAGAGTGTATTGACAATCAGGTCTCGATTGGTGGACATTGCATAAATCGCCTGCAAGCAAAGGCACGAAAGTCAGTAAGGGAGGGTGAAATGAAAAATTAATGGATGAACAAGTTCAACTACATGGGCAAGAAATTCACAAGATTGGTCGACAATTTTCTCAAGGGAAAGATCCTTGATCTCCTTCGCTTTTTGGATATTAACCGCCTTTGCAATGCAATTCACGGTTGGAAGAAGATGGATCAGGTGATCCCTCATCTTCTCAGGAATATCCATGGCACCTAAAGGAGAGACGCTGTCGGCAGATTCAGTAGAAGTCGCGGGACATTTGCCTTTTTGGGCTACATATTTCTTTTTGGTAGATTTCACGGGAGGCTCCTCAGTATCATCATCCCCGGCCTGGTGGAAGTGACGCTTCCGAGGCCCAGGGGCAGTTGGAATAGTTTGAGAGACGAAGGGCTCCCCCGAGGGAGGGGATGGCAGGGAAGCGCCGGCCTGTTGAGTATGAAGGCTCAATTGTTGATGATGCGAAGGTCCGGCAGATGAGGAAGCGAGATGTGCGGTTCTCTTTCTAGCCTCAAGAAGAAATGGCGTGGTGAGTCTAATCCGAGCTCCCTTAGGTTTCCCTCGGATCGCTCTGGTTATCTCATCGGTGATCTTGTCCACGTCTTTCCTGGATGACATCCATGTGAACAAAAGATAAATAGATAAGTAAAAGAAGATAACATAAAACTTTAGTTTAAACACGGGATGGCATCAGGTCGGTCAAAGCTTACCGGACTTCTTAGATTGAGATGGTGGGATGTGAGGGATAATGCCCGAGGCAGTTAAAGACGAAGAATTAAGGACATCAGAAGCACTACTCCCATACGCGGATGCCGACTTGATCCATTCCCGT
>SKCR01043898.1:0-34301 GCA_019454045.1 Zanthoxylum bungeanum
TAAAAAGAGAAAAGACAAAAAATGCTGCAAAACTAAGATAAATGAAAATTAGAGAAATATTAAACAGAAAATAAAAGAAACTACATCAATCACAATATACTGGGTTTGACAGGAAAAAAGTTTCTTGAAAATTTGAACACTCCAAAAATAATTTCAGATGTTGTCCATTTACTTTATATACATCACCATCCCTAGGATTCTCAATGTCAATAGCCCCGTATGGGTAAACGTTTTTCCCAATGAATGAGCCATTCCATTTGGATTTTAATTTTCCAGGAAATAAATGAAGACGAGGATTATAAAGCAAATCCTTTTGACCAACTTCAAATATTTTTCGTTAAATTCGACTATCATGAAAGGCTTTAGTTTTAGCTTTAATAATTTTCGTATTCTCATATGAATTATTCCTTAACTTTTCAAGTTCATTTAATTGCAATTTACATTCATGACTGATATTTTCAAGGGTTGAATTGAATGCTTTAATAGCCCAATATGCTTTATGCTAAAGTTCTATGGGCAAATGGCAAGGTTTTTCATAAACAAGACGATATGGGGACATTCCCAAAGATGTTTTAAAAGCTGTTCGGTATGCCCAAAATACATCAGTTAGTCGAAAAGACCAATCTTTGCGATTTGGATTAACCATTTTTTCCCTATTCGCTAATTCAACTTGACCGTTTGTCTAAGGGTGATAGGAGGTGGAAACTTTGTGTGTGACTCCATACTTTTTCAGTATTGACTTAAAGGGTCTGTTACAAAAGTGTTTACCTCCATCTTTTATGATGGCCCGATGGATTCCAAATCGACTCAACATGTTTTCTTTTAAGAATTTGATCACAGTCGTGTGATCATTGTTCCGACAAGGAATTGCCTCGACCCATTTTGAGACATAATCAACTGCAATTAAAATATATAAAAATCCAAATGATGGTGGAAATGAGCCCATGAAATCTATCCCCCAATAATCAAAGATTTCTACGAAAATGATGGGATTTAAAGGCATCATGTTTCTTTTTGAAATGGATCCCAACATTTGACAATTTTTGTAAGTTTTGCAAAAAGTGTGTGTATCTTTAAAAATGGTGTGCCAATAAAATCCAGATTTTTGCAGTGGTTTTCTTAGATGAAAAATGACCTCCACATGCTTCTGAATGACAAAACTGAATAACACCACTTATCTCACTGTCCGGTATACATCGTCTGAAAATCTGATCATGGTAACATTTAAACATATATGGATCATCCCAGTAGAATCTTTTGACTTCGGTAAAAAATTTCCTCCTATCTTGTTGGCTCCAGTCTGGAGGTATCTTTCCTGTTGTAAGAAAATTGACAATATTAGCATACCAATGCATTATGTTTATAGAGAATAAAAATTCATCGAGAAAGGAATCATTGATGGGAGTTGTATCAATTAGTGACTCGTTTGTGAGTCTCGATAAGTGATCCGCAACCACGTTCTCTGCCTCTTTCTTGTCTTTGATTGTGAGATTGAATTCTTGAAGCAACAAAATCCACCATATTAATCTTGGCTTGGCATCCTGTTTATACATCAAATATCTAACAACATCATGATCAGAATAAACAACGGTTAATGAACCGATTAAATATGATTGAAATTTATCCAATGCAAATATTACAGCAAGTAGTTCTTTTTCTATGGTAATGTAATTCATTTGTGCACTGTTTAAAGCTCTACTTGCATAATATATTACATGCGGCTTACCTTCATTTCTCTGTCTTAGCACTGCACCAACTGCATAATCATTAGCATCACACATTAACTCAAAAGGCAAAGACCAATCAAGGGATTGCATAATAGGAGTAGAAGTCAAAAGACTGATAATTTTTTCGAATGATTTTTGGCATTCTTCTGTCCATTCAAATGTTGCATCTTTTAATAGGAGGTTACATAAGGATCTGGATATGGTACTAAAGTTTCTAATGAACCTTCTCTAAAATCCGGCATGTCCTAAGAAAGAACGGATTTCCCTGACTGTTTTTGGTGATGGTAATTTAGAAATTACCTCTATTTTTATCTTATCAACCTCAATACATTTAGATGACACAACGTGACCCAAAATAATTCCTGAATTAGTCATGAAGTGACATTTTTCCCAATTTAACACAAGTCATTTTTCTTCACATCTTTTCAAAATATTTTCCAAATTATTCAAGCAATTATCAAATGAATTTCCAAAAATAGTTATATCATCCATAAAGACCTCTAAATAGTATTCACCCATGTCACTAAATATGCTTAACATGCATCGTTGGAATGTTGCAGGTGCATTACAAAGTCCAAAAGGCATTTTCCTAAATGTAAATGTTCCAAAGGGACATGTGAATGTGGTCTTTTCTTGGTCTTCTAAAGCAATGAGAATCTGATAATAACCCGAGTAACCATCAAGAAAACAATAGTATGGATGTCCATGTACTCTTTCTAAAATTTGGTCAAGAAATGGTAATGGAAAATGATCTTTTCTAGTTGCGTCATTCAATTTTCTATAATCGATGCACATACGCCAACTAGATGAAATGCGAGTTGGGATTAATTCTCCTTTATCATTTTTTACAACAGTAATTCCAGACTTTTTGGGTATAACTTGTGTAGGACTTACCCACTTACTATCAGAGATAGCGTAGATAATGCCTACATCAAGAAGTTTAAGGACCTCTGTTTTTACTACTTCTTTCATGTGAGGGTTTAATCTTCTTTGGGGTTGACGATATGTCCTAGCATTATCTTTTAAATGTATTATGTGTGTGCAGCTTAATGGATTAATACCTTTTATGTCTTTTAAAGTCCATCCAATTGCCAGTTTATGTTCTTTCAACACATTTAAAAGTTTACCTTCTTGATCGCTTGTAAGAAGAGAAAAAATTACCACATGGTAAGTTTGATTATCTTCTAGAAATGCATATTTCAGTCCTTCTGGCAAAGCGTTTAACTCCAAATTGGGTGCTTCTTCATGTTTTCCTTCTTCCAGTGTTCCCAGTTCTTCCAAATTTTGAATCTTTCCATCGTCTTCCAATACCTGTGTAGAGTCAAGTAGAAAATCATTAGTAATATCCGAATCTATTTGCGCACTTGACTCAACAAAATTAGCAGTAAAAAATCCCATGGGATCAGATAAACTCCCCTGAATATGCTCATCCATAATAGGTTCAATTGATTCTACGCTTTCGTTTTCATTATCCTCGTCATATGGCTGTTTACATATGTTAAAAATATTTAGCTCTAATGTCATGTTGCCAAAAGAAAGATTCATGATTTCCTACCTATAATTAATTAAAGCGTTAGCTGTTGCTAAAAATGGGCGACCAAGTATTACAAGGATTGGCTTATAACTGTCTGCCACAAGTTGTGTTTCTAAAATAATAAAATCCACAAGATATATGAATTTATCAATTTGCAATAACACATCTTCCACAATTCCTTTTGGTACCTTAACTGATCTATCGGCGAGTAAAAGAGTATTTGAGGTTGGTTTCATCTCACCGATATGTAGTTGTTGGTAAACCGAAAATGAAAGTAAATTTACACTAGCTCCAAGATCAAGCAAAACATGTTCAATATTTTGATTTCCAATAATACAAGAAATAGTTGGACAACCAGGGTTTTTATATTTTAATGCATTATTGGTTGAAAGAATGGAACTTACCTGTTGAGTTAGAAAAACTTTCTTTCTTACCTGATGTTTTCTTTTAACGGTATACAGACATTTACCTGTTTGAATATTTCATAAATTTCTGGGGAATGGTTCAATTTCTTTGTTTTTAATGCTTGAGGGAATGGAAGTGCATGTGAAAAATTATTATTATCAATGACGGGTAATGGTTCATCAACCCCTTCCTTACCCTCTGAATCTGTTTTATTCTCAACTTCGCGAGGTTCAAGAATAGGTCTGTGGATGTGTTTACCACTATAAAAAGTAATAACAAATTTGACTTGGTCTAAGTGTTGATTTCCAGAACTACCTTCGTGAGAATTTAAATGACTCTTGGGATTTGACTGTGGTTGTGCGGGAAATTTTTCTTTCTTATTAATGGTTAATGCAGATGTAATTTTTACAAAATTTTCTCTTAAATCATTCATCATTTGTGCATTTTGGTTATTGACGGCTTCCTATTTTTCCATGAATGCATTCAAGGTATCCTTTATGGTTTTCCTAGGTGGTGGGACATATGGTGCATAATTCTAGGAATTTCGGAAATTCTGATGAACCTGGGGAGGTTGTTGTGAGGATTGTGATTGGTTATCATTCCTCAAATTGAAGTTTGGATGGTTTCTCCAACCAGAATTGTAGGTTTGTGAGTATGGGATTGGATTTGGTCTATTGAATGTGTTTACGGAACTGACTTGACCATGGAGATATTCTTACAGGGCTCGTAAAGATGGACAAACTTGTGTGACACGTTCATTAGAATTACATATTTGACATAGGACATCCTGAACCGACTTGACATGATCACTTTTTCTTGCTTCTAAAGCCTCAATTTTTTTAGATAGAGATGCATACTTGGCAGCAAGGTCATGGTCTTCCCTAAGGTTAAACATACCTCTACCAGATGCCTGTGATTTTACAGACGACTCATAGGTGCCAACTGTGTCCCATTGTTGTGCATTCTCTGCTATGTGTTCTAGGTAATCTAGTGCATCTTCGGGATCTTTGTCCCTAAACTCACCATTACACATCATCTCCACTACTTGTCTACCTTGGGGTGTTAACCCCTCGTAGAAATAGGCAACCAGCCTCCATGTTTCAAACCCGTGATGTGGATAAATATTTAACATCTCTTTAAACCTCTCCCAACATTGGTAAAGTGTTTCCCCCGACTCTTGTGTGAAGGCTGTGATTCTCCTCTTAAAGGAATTTGTTCTATGAGGGGGAAAGAACTTTTTAAGAAACTGTTCTTGTAAATCATCTCATGTTCTAATAGATCCCGACCTAAGGTTTTGCAGCCAAATTTTAGCTTTATCCTTTAAAGAAAAATGACAAAACTTTAAATGAATTATACTAATGCTATAATTTTGGTTTGTGTAAGTGTTACATACCTCTTCAAATTCCCTTAAGTGCTGATAAGGATTCTCTGATTCTAGACCGTAGAATGTGGGTAAAGATGGATGATACCTGATTTAAAATTGAAATGTGTTGCATCTGGAGAAAAAACAATGCAAGATGGCGATCCTGTCCTAGTGTGATTCATGAATTGTCTGAGTGTCCTAGGATGATTAGGATCTCCGTGCTGAGACTCGTTTTCTTCCAGATTAACTGGGTTTTCAACTCAGACAAGTGGATTTCCAACTGGATTTTCAATTTGGTTCTCGGCCATTTTGACGAACGATGAAGGTGATGGAGATTCTTTGTTTAGTCTTTCGCTGGATGATCGAGACCAGTGTCTCATGCAACCTAAACAAAAAATACAATATTTACAAAAATGAAATTAATGACAAAATAAAAAATAAACTACAAAAATAAAATAAAGATAAAGAAAAAGAAAAAGAAAAATTATTCAATCTACTAAATAATGATTCCCCGGAAACGGCGCCAAAAACTTGACACGCTCAAAAAGTGGTTATTTACTCCAAAGTATAAGAGTGTCGAAGTAATAAAATAACCCGGTAAGTTCGGGGTCGATCCACAGGGAATAGATTTAGTAAAATAGAATGTTAAGTAGAGCGAAAAGAAAAAGGTTTGATTTGTTGGAGTTGTTGGAAACTTTTAAGTGAAAATATAGTAATAAAATGAAATCCTGGAGTTAGGAGATCCACTTTTAATATTTCCAATCTAGAAACTCGCTTAATTATAATATATAAATTGTCTTTATTACCGAATTAATTTATCTCAGGAATTAATTATGCCAATATATAGAACCGGCCATAAATGCTGTAGTCATTTCTGTCGATAACTAGTCCTGCCAAGGTACTAAGTATGCCAAAAACATAAAACCAGCCATAAAAATGGTGATATCGTATAAAACCAGCTATATAGACGGTGATACCGTTTGTCTATAACAAGTCCGGCCAAGGTACTCAATTATGCCAAAATCGCATAAAACCATCCATATAGGTGGTAGCAATATAAAACCAGCCATATAGGCGGTAGCAAAAAAAAACCAGCCATATAGGCGGTAGCCAATTTTGTCAATCATTAATCTATATCTAAATCAAGTTTTAATCATTAGATTACAATTTACTTATTATAATGTAGGCGAGATTGATCTAAGTTTTCATTATAAAAGCTTCACCCATTACCCCAGCGAAAAGAAATTAGCTACTCATTTTGTAATTAAACATATTCGTAATTTTATTACTGAAAGAAAAAGACATTACAAAAAGCTTCAAATAAATAAACACACAAGACACTCTCTCTCCAAAATCTATAGAGGAATTCAGAAAGAAAGTATGAAAATTTCTTCTGCCGGAGGCTTCAATTTATAGGCAAAGTTTGGTCGGCGCGTCATGACGCGCATGCCACGTTGTGGACACGTGTTGAGAGAAAAACGCGTTCCGCGGTGTCTTCGTCTTATTAGGCGCGTCGCGACGCACATACATTTTCGTGTCGCGACACAGAAGCTGAATTTCCGTTTTTTTACCCTTTTCCAAGTCTGGTTTGTCCTGTCGAGCTTCCGAGCATTATTTTACCTACAAAATAACAAAAATAACACAATAAAAACACTCAAAACATAACTTAAAATATTATTTCACAAACGTGCCAAATTCAGGGGATTAATGAAACTACAAGTGTAAAATGATTGATTTATCGTATAATAAATATGCATTTTTTATTGTTCATCATGCAACCTCGTTGGGCCTAGATTTTTTAGTTACAATCCAAATATGCTAAGACACGAGTATCATGTTCGTACTGACTTTAATTCAGAAAATATACGCCATGTCTTAGCCTTTTAGAAATTCCTAAATACTTCATGGCATATCCCAAATAACCGTGATTACTAAGGGTCCAATTCATCATTTTTAAACAATGGCACGATCCCAATATTAGGCTTAGTCATTTTATAAATGGGCGGCCTTTGTAATAGGAGAAAACAGGCCAATGTACCTCCCGTTGGTGCATAAGCTAAGTTAAACCTAGGACATATATTGTCTTATCACTTATGTGAGAGAAATAAGGTTGGAAGTATGTATGATGCGTGAACGAACCCTACATTTCACGCATTCATGCATTTAACGCATCATGCTAGCCTTTCATGATTGCATCTATCATAGTGGAACATTGGGTTAGGGAGGACAGAAGATTAGTTAAGAAGCCGATCGCTAGTAGCACATATATGGCCAACAATGAGAATTTTCAAATGGACCAACTTGAAAACATCGTGAACAAACTAGCGGGAGAAACTGTTGAGGTATATGATACACATTGAGATGTGTATACGATACCTTGGATTGACACTAGAGAAAATGATAGAAATTGTTGGGATTGGTGCTCTGAGCACCAATCTAAATCGTATTTATGACCGATTCATGAATACGAACAATCACTTTATTAGAAAGGAGAATTAGCCACTTTTGTACAAATTTTCTCCCTTTAACTCTATATACAATTTCCTTTTCCTTTCTCTTTTATTTTATTATTATTTTTTTAGTTTATACACTGTTTTCTTTTTCTGTAAAGTATTGGCAAGTTTTGAAACATCATATGAGAAAAGGCTCTGAAATTTTCGCTAAATATATTTTCACCAACACATGGGGAAATTATTAATATTTCTTTGTTCTTAGTTGTTCATATATGTAAATTAGGAAAAATAAAGAACAAAGATTACGCACATTTTTTTTCCCTATAAAACAAAGGGTCCATTACAAGTTCGTCTATGGCCACCTAAAGACTGAATCGGACCTGATTTCTTTAGACCACCATAAAAGATTTTACCTACAAAAACTGAACACTCGTTCATTGCTGCCTGAAAAAAAAAAAAAAAAAACAAAATTCAGCACGTGGTGGCCCAACTCTTATCTACATTCACAAAAAACCAAAATGATCTTTTGCCAACGTGTCACTCTAATACTCCAATTGCCGACACTTCATTTAATCCGGGACCCACTTATTACCGTTGCCTTTGAAATTTCAAAGACCATAAACTTAGATCAATGGTCTGCAGTTCTCTCACATTATATCTCTACTGTGTGTACTTGGGCGTTTTGAAGCCCTTTTTAAGTGCTTAAACGAACTTCTTCCTCACTCTTCGCTTCACTTCTCCTCATGGATTTTCTCCTCTTACTCTTCACTTTCATGCTCACATGCTTCACTTTTTCCACACGTGCTGACCTCCCCGGCACGTGGGAACTTCTGGTCCCCGACGCTGGCATAGCCTCCATGCACACAGCTGTAACCCGCTTCAACACCGTGGTCCTTTTAGATAGAACCAACATCGGCCCATCTCGCAGAATGCTACGCAAAGGCCACTGTCGTTTCGACAAATACGATCCCGTTCTCAAACGCGATTGCTACGCCCACTCAATAGTCCTCGACTTACAAACTAATCAAATCCGTTCCTTGATGATCCTCACCGACACCTGGTGCTCATCAGGTCAGTTTTTACCTGACGGTACTCTGTTACAAACCGGTGGTGACCTTGACGGGTTTAAAAAGATCCGAAAGTTCAGCCCTTGTGAAGCAAACGGGTTGTGTGACTGGGTGGAGCTTGATGACGTGGAATTAGTTAACGGCAGGTGGTATGGTACCAACCAAATATTACCCGACGGTACGGTGATTATTGTCGGAGGTAAAGGAGCTAACACAGTCGAGTATTATCCGCCGAGAAACGGTGCCGTTTCGTTCCCGTTTCTCACTGATGCCGAGGATAAACAGATGGACAATTTGTACCCTTACGTTCATCTGCTTCCCAATGGCCGCCTTTTCATTTTCGCTAACAACAAGGCAGTGATGTATGATTACGACACAAATAAAATAGTAAAAGATTATCCACCGTTGGATGGTGGCCCACGTAATTATCCATCAGCTGGATCATCTGCCATGTTGGCTCTAGAAGGGGATTTTTCAACGGCTGTGATTGTCGTCTGCGGTGGGGCCCAGTATGGAGCATTTATCGAGAGAAGCACCGACACCCCGGCGCACGGTAGTTGCGGGAGAATAATTGCCACGTCAGCTGACCCGGTTTGGGAAATGGAGGACATGCCATTCGGGCGGATCATGGGTGATATGGTTATGCTCCCAACCGGCGACGTTTTGATCATAAATGGAGCGCAAGCTGGGACTCAAGGATTTGAATTGGCTTCGAATCCGTGTTTGTTTCCGGTTCTGTATCGTCCGGATCAACCCGCTGGTTTACGGTTCATGACTTTGAAGCCGGGTACAGTACCCAGAATGTATCACTCTACTGCTAACCTGTTACCGGATGGGCGGGTGTTAATAGCGGGGAGCAATCCGCATTATTTTTATAAATTCAACGCTGAATTTCCTACTGAGTTACGGATCGAAGCGTTTTCGCCGGAGTATTTATCATCGGATAGGGCGAACCTACGACCCGTTATCGAGGTAATGCCCGAAACGGTACGTTATGGCGAGGCTTTTGATGTGTTGGTATCGGTACCGTTGCCCGTTGTGGGAATTTTGGAGGTCAATTTGGGAAATCCTCCATTTTCAACGCATTCGTTTGCTCAAGGTCAAAGATTGGTCAAATTAGCCGTTACACCTTCAGTACCCGATGCTAATGGGAGGTACCGGGTTGGGTGTACGGCGCCACCAAACGGTGCCGTTGCTCCGCCGGGTTATTATATGGCTTTTGTGGTCAATCAGGGCGTGCCAAGTGTGGCATGGTGGGTACATGTAATTGCTTGATTAATTAATTTTGATCAAATATATAAAAGCTTCAGAGTCAATTGTTGATAAGACTAAACTATTTGGGGGAATAAAGAGAACTTTTACCTTGGAAAGATTTTCAAAATAATTATATTTTTCTCCAAAAGGAGGTGCTAAATTTTCCCAAAATTATTATAATTTATAGATTTTATTTTATTTTTTTAATTAGAAGAAGCTTGGGACTGCTTGGAACGTCATGATATTAGAAATTGTAAAATAAATTCAACATAAAGGGAAAGAATATTTATTGGCTGACATATGAAGGGAAAATATAGAAGAAGAAGACTTAATGGTGGTAGTGCCAAGATAAGTAACATGGATATGGACACCAAAAATTTGTCCCTTAACACTATAGATTCCTTTTTAGGGGACCCGTAATGTCACTCTACTGGAGCCAACTAAAATTTTGATAGAAAGTTATGGCATACATAAGCTTCCATTAATTAATAAGAAGATATAGGAAGGTCGCTCTCATTTGTTTACTTATGTATTTCTTGTTTTCTTTTTCTTTTTTTGAAACTATTATTTATGTAATTCTTTGATTTAATATTAGATAGAGATGATTGATTTTGAAACATATGATAGTCTTCTTCGAGTATTCTTAAATTAGAAAAAAAATTAAAACCTCAATTTTTTTCATTAAAAAATATTTTTTTCACAATGAAATTTTCTATGTAAAGCGGTGAAAGTATGATTAAGTGAAATAGAAAAAAAGTCTAGGATTTTTCCTATTGTAACTGGCCTGATACGGGAATTCAAATATCAATTGCCTCGTGTCAAGCGAGTGATTTGTCCTGCAACTGTCAATGAATCCTTTTTTATTAGAGATTTCCTCGCTCTTCTTAACTCTCAATAATTCACAATAAATGTTTATACATGTAATTAATGATCTCCTCATTTTCCAACTAACCACCTTTCCATGGAATTTATGATATTTATATGGTAAATGGCGTTGAGGTGTCACCCCTCAATTGACACATGTTCATATGCATGATGTGCACATGACATACGATATGCTCTAATATGGGATTAAATATATTAACACTTGTAGTTACGCATATTAAATTATATTTTCATATCAAAGTAATTGGTTGTCATTAAAGTACTTTATCTCATGAGAAATTAAATATTGATATGAAGTTCAGAACGGATCCGATGTGGTCCTCCAGATTCCAAAATGATACATTCTCCGGGGTGGGTAGGTCCCGAAAGATTCTCCTAATCGGAAGAATAAATATCTACTCGTGAATTATTTCCTACCTCAAAGGGACGAGTATTGTTCCTCTGGAGTGGATTGACTGGATGTTGAAAAGTGTTACACGTCCTCCTATCTAATAACACATCCGTGTGGTGACAAGTGTTGCTCTCTAATTGAACCAGTCTCTGCTTATAGCAGGCCCACTTGTAGTAGCTTGATGAGGAAGATTTATTTGTATCATTGACACGTGTTTTCCATAATAGTGCCAAATTTGCGCACCTACATCCACTTCATCTATCAGATCATTTATTCGGAATAAATGGTGCTCAAGATGGTGACACGTGTCGCGGCGCTTCACAAGTCTTTATATGAAATCTCTTAAATGCGAAAGATTTATATGAAATAGTGAATTACATGCATTAAATGATAATCTGAAAATTTTTACACGTTTTACGAATAATTTCTACCTAAAGAGCTTGTAAAAAGCGGACTTGAAGTCATTGTGAAGCTTTTACTGCCGTTTCAAAAAAAATTTCACACCTTCGAAAAAGTTTATTCGTTCTCCTTAAGACAACTCTTTTTTTTTTCGCAACGATGATGGCTCATGGGATTGAGGTAAATCTTTTTGAAAAGGCGATAGACAAGTTGTATCTCCCCGATGATGTAAATGTTGAAGAATATCACGAAGATCTGTACAACCTTTAGGATATTGGGGAAGATAAGATCTTGATGTTCAGGAAGCAAGTTCAGTTCTTATGTTTCCCTCTTCATCCCATTATCTTGGAGTTTCTATCAATGATGAATGTTTCACCGCTGCAGATGAACCCTGCCATATTATTGAGGCTACAGGCTGTAGGTGCTCTCAACATTCTATTGGTAGACAGTCATTTCTTCTGCCTTTTGACTTTCTCTCTTTGTCCCTTGAATCCGGGCTTAAGCGGCTATCGTCTGGTCTATAGCTTGGAAGGAAAAATGTTCATTCCCCTGTTCCACAAGGCTTTTGTGCATGAGAAGGATTTCAAGGAGTGAGGACTTGTCCCTCCATTGAAGGTGTATGTGGTGTGGAGAAGACTGAAGCATCGGTCTTATCGAATCTCTCACATCTTCAACAAGGATATTCGTAAGTATCTTGATTATATGATATTGTAATATTTGCTTCATGAGGTCAAATACTGATTTGATTTGGGCATATTGAAGCCGATTTATTCAAGTTTGAGGAAAAAAATCAATGAGAAGTTTTTATGGCCTTTTGATGCTGAGATCCCAAGCTCGGAGGATCTGTGTGGGAAAGAGCTCTAAGATATGATCAAACAGATGCATGTGGTGAGGCAAATTGATTCTACACTCAGGCTGGAGAAGGTATACCTCTTGAAGTTCCCGAAATTGAACCAGGGAATGCTGAAGTAATGGGCTGATGAAGGCCCATCTATCAATTGGGAGATGGTCAAAAGATATGCCAAGAAGAGGAACATTCTTATGGGGTTGCTTGAAATTACCTCGGAGGATTATTGTAGGGATGTGCCCTCAAAACAACCCTCTTATGGGGGAAATTTTATTGGGAGGCTACAGAGAATCAATGGAGCATGAGGAAGAAAGCTCCGGGGAGCTCAGTGGCGTTTCCCAATACCAAGGCTACCTTAAGTCCGTAAATGGTGGGGCAGAGAGCTCAAAGGCTTCTCTGGAGCCCCAACGAAAGATGTTCGCTCCATCGGCGAAAAAGAATAGCATGACCAAAGGTAGAACCAAATGTCGAAAGCTCTCATTTTAGCCTTCGAAATCAGAGGAAGAGCCTTCCACATGTAGGCTGTGTAGGTTCTTACTCCATAGAGTATGTTGTTAGAAATTTCTTTTAAGTTTCTAAATTTTTTTTTTGTTCTACAGTGACTCGTGTGATGAAAACTAAAGAATATATGAGCCAATTAATTTCTAGGAGGGAGTCAATTGAGGGAATAAGGGAAGAACTTTCTCGGCTGGTGATTTGAATTTCCGAGTCATATGTCATTCTCCTTATTATTTCGATTGAGGTATCCCGGAGCTCGAGGTCGATATTATAATTCCAGGTTTATCCTCGAGCGTTACAAAGATATGTGCTTTGAGAGAACTAACCCAAGCTATTGATTGAGCTGCTAGATGTGGTTCTGAGTTGGAAAGGACATTATGCATGTTCAATCATCAGAACCATCTGCCTATACTACGAGGGTATGATCATTTGAATTAGTTCTTACGCTACATATATCAAAGACAATTCCACTTCCGGGGTCTTCAAGGGGTATCCCATCACTCCGGAAGAAGGGTACCACAAGGAAGATTGTAGAGACTCCAAAAGAGGTGACAGCTCCAAAGTCAGCAAGGGTGTCTGAACCATCCCCTTCTCTAATTTTGCAGCTCGGTAATCTCAAGGTTCCGCTCTATTTTGCTTTTGAAACACTAAAACAGCTTTCTTTCTAACCATTAACCTTGGTTTTCTAGGCGAGGGTGGATGGGTGAAGAGCGGAAAATATATCAATATTTACCGCCCATTTTACTTAATATTTTATTTAGTTTCTCGGGTTTGATGAACGTTTTGATATGTTTTAGTTTATTTTGCAGATAAAATAATATTGGGACTCAATGAAATAATTTAGGACGAAATATGGGTCAAATAAGGATAAATATTGGACTTGACATATTAATTTTGGAGATTGGAAACTTGAAAGGGCGTTTTAACGAAGTGCAGTTTTGGAAATTCCAGTTTTGTGCATCTGTCCTATTTTGGGCATATCGTTTTACTCCGACATCGGATTGAGCTGATTCAAGTTTCAGAGTAAAGAAGACGCAAATATCTACAACTTTGAAAGACAAAATAATTTCGAATTCGGAATATTTTATGACCGAAATTGATGAAAAATATGGAAGTGTGTTATGTGTAATTATTAAAGTCATTTTCAAAGCAAAAAATAAATTAATAAATAAATAATAAAAATTATCAAATCACCACCAAACATGATAGCAATTAGTGGAGCAATTAATAATGGATTTGGTGGAGTAATTACTGGAACAATTAATAATGTATTTGGTGGAGCATTTGATGGATGATTTGATGGAGGCAAAATTTTGCCTATAAATACCAAGCCATTTCATTTGTAAATTCATACTTTCTTCTAAGGAATTCCTTAAGAATACTAAGAAGATTATATCTTGTTTTTTTACAGCTTTCATTAATTAATTTCAACTTTCGCACTTTCTTTTCTTTACTTTTCAGTTTTTACTTTCTGCAATTTACTTTTACGCACAATATTTTTCTTTCTTTAATTTTCTGTTTTTACTTTTCAGTAATGAGGAGGTAACTCCCCCTTGTTGGGGTAAACGTTAAAACTTTTATTACTAATATTTAGATTAATCTCCCTTAATTTTAATAAATAAACTAGTTAAAACCTGACTTAACGAGGATACCGCCATATTGATCGGTTGGTAATTATTTAAATTGGTTTTAACCTGACTAAACTGGATACCGCCTGATTGGTCGGTTGGTAATTAATTATTAATTTGACTTAATCTGGATACCGACTATATGGCTGGTTGGTAATTATCATGCAAAGTTAATATATTATATTAAGGGAGATATCTAAAATAGAAGTAATAAAAGTGGATCATTTTACCTCAGCATTTTCTTTTATTGTAATTTTACTTTATTTACTTTTCAGCAATTTACTTTTCAGCAATTTACTTTTCAGCGATTTACTTTTCAGCATTTTACTTTATGTCTTTTATTTTATTTAAGTTTTTACTACCCGTAAATATGTGTCGTAACTAAGCCAGTTATCTGGGGTTGTGATGAAGTCCAATATCACCGGTTTATAAGGGGTTAAATTACGGTTTGGGTAATATAAATGTTTATTTATTGAGTCTTAGTCGTAATGCATCTTGTTAACTGGCCATTAATAAGATTGATTCAGTAAACTTAAAATGAACTTGGAAAATGGATTTTAGGTTTAAGACCTTAGACTTAATATCTCACGATCTTCCTTGAGGATAGATAACCCTTTAATAGATTTCCTTACAGGATAGGAATATACCTGTCGGGCGGGGGTAGCCATAATTGGAACTTAATCTTAATGAATTCAGATAACTTGGTTAATATAGGAATATATTAATTGGGTTATACTAGGTATTTGTATTTGACCATCGGAAGAGGCTTTTACATAATTTCGTTTTTCAGGTTAATAAACCAATATATTACACAAATGTAAAATAACCACTTCATCTTTTAAAAAGATATTGGAAGGATTCACAACCCTGGATAGTTTTATAAATTTGAATTTTCTTCAATCTTCTTTCAAGCAATTTTATTTACTTGTTTTAAGTTTTAAAGTCACCACTCAATCAAACGACCAATCAATTAGATACTTGTAAATATTTAACTTCATAAATTAATAACAAAAGGTTTTAAGTCCTCGTGGGATCGATACTTTTATACTACTTGAACGATACGTGCGCTTGCATTATACGTGTGTGATTACGCACTGGTCAAGTTTTTGGCGCCGTTGCCGGTGACTTATTTATCTTTCACTATTAATTTTGAGGTTAGATACCTTTACTTGTATCTAATTTTCTTTTTACTTATTGTTTTTGTTTTATTGTGTTTCAGGTTCTCAGACACTACATGAGACGAACCAGAAGCTTTGAACTTCGACCGCTTGACCCAGAGATTGAAAAAACCATCAGACAGTTTAGAATGGAAAGGCGAGAAGGCCAAGAAGCAATCATTAACATGGAACCTGAACCTTTGAACATTTCACCACCAATTCCCATTCGAGACAGAACCATTCCAGTGGTTGACAGACTCATTTCTTGTATCGTACTTCCTCCCTTACCAGTAAATGTAGGTGACATCAAAACATGCATCCAGATGATTCAGCAGTCAGTACAGTTTGGGGGAAATATAACTGAAGATCCTAATGCCCACATCAGCAACTTCCTGGAAGTTTACAGTACTTTCAATTACAACCTAGCAGCTGAAGAAGCAATGAGACTGTGAGATTTTCCATATTCCCTGAAAGACAGAGCTAAAGCTTGGCTACATTCATTACCAGCAGGTTCCATCACAACTTGGAACACTCTAGCCACCAAATTCCTTGCAAAATACTTTCCACCAGCCAGAACTGTAAAGTTGAGGAATGAAATCACATCCTTTGTGCAACAAGATTCAGAATCCTTTTGCGAAGCTTGGGAAAGATTCAAAGATTTACTCCAGAAATGTCCTCATCATGATATCACAAAGTGGCTACAAGTCCAAACCTTCTACAATGGACTTTCTGGAATAATGCGAACCATAATTGATGCTGCTGCTGGAGGAGCTTTGATGGCAAAAGGAGAAGATCAAGCCTGGGACTTAATTGAAGAAATGGCCAACAATAATTCTTTATGGCCAACATAAAAGAGCATGATCCAAAGAATTGCAGGAATTTATGAAGTTGGAGCCAACACAGAACTGAATTCCAAGCTGGATGTGATTTGCAAAAATCTGGAAACTCTTAACATGAAAGTTAATGGTGGATCCACAAGTTCACCATTTGGAGGAGTACTTGAGTCAGAATCTTACAACCAACAAGAACAGACAGTGAACTATGTCAACAATTTCAACAGACAGGGGACTAATCCATATTCCAACACCTATAACCCAGGGTGGAGGAATCACCCCAATTTCGCATGGAGTAACAATTCAGGGCAAAAGAACTACCCACCACCTGGATTCCAACAACCAAATAAAAGCCAGGAGCATGAAAAAGAACCAGGAATAATAGAAGTGCTGGCCCAGTTGAAGAAGAAAGAAGCAAAATACGATGCTTTAGCAACTATGGTTCAAAATCAAGTAGCATTGAATCAAAGCCATTCAGCCTCTATTAAAGCATTGGAAAATAAAATGGGACACTGGTTAATGCTCAGAGTTACAGACCGCCAGGAAATCTTCCCAGCAACACAGAACCAAATCCAAGGAACCGAGGGAAAGAGCAATGTCAAGCCATTACTTTGAAAAGCGGTACTGAAATCAACAAAGATGTTGGAATCAAGGCAACCATTGAAGTTCCAAAAGAAGCCCAAGAAGGACAGATGGAAAAAAGAAGCAAAAGAAAAGATCAAGAAAGAATCACTTTACCTCCACATTTTCCTCAACGACTCCAGAAAAACAAATTGGATAAACAGTCTGCTCGATTCTTGAGGTGTTCAAAAAGCTGCATATCAACATTCCATTTGCAGAAGCCTTGGAAGAAATGCCCAGCTATGTCAAATTCATGAAAGACATTCTTTCACGAAAATGGAGATTGGGAGATTATGAGACAGTAACATTGACGGAGGAATGTAGCTCCATCATTCAGAGAAACTTCCCCCGAAGTTGAAAGATCCTGGCAGTTTCACAGTTCCTTGCACCATTGGAGAACATTATATTGGTAAGGCTTTATGTGATTTAGGTGCAAGTGTTAATTTAATGCCTTTTTCTATTTACAGGAAACTACAAATTGGAGAAGCAAGGCCTACCTCAGTCTCTCTGCAACTTGCTGATCGAACGCTCGCATTTCCGAGGTGTCGTTGAAGATGTGCTGGTCAAAGTCGACAAACTCATTCTCCCAGCAGATTTCATTATCCTTGACATGGAAGAAGACAAAAATGTTCCTATCATCCTTGAGAGACCATTCTTGGCTACAGGTCGAACTGTGATGATGTGCAAAAAGGAGAGAACTAACTATGAAAATGCAGGACCAAGAAGTTACCTTCAATGTTTTCAAAGCCATGAAATTCCCGAGTGAAGAAAAGGAGGAAGAATGTTTCAGAATTGATGTTGTTGATAGTATCATTCATGATACTGATACAGTTCCCACAGACAAACTTGAAGCTTGCATCACTAACATGACTGACATTGAGTTAGATGTTGAAATTCTGGAATGTATCAACTATCTGACAAGCCATTCCGATTCAAATCGACACCACCAGTGGAAAGTCTGGAACTTCCAAAGAAAGATCGAATCAAGCCCTCAATTGAAGAACCACCACAGCTGGAGCTGAAGCTATTACTGAGTCATCTCAGGTAGCATTTCTTGGAAACTCTTATGAATTACCTGTTATTATTTCTTCTTCGCGCTAGCATTGGAGCAGGAAGAAAAGTTGCTGAGAGTGTTACGAGAACACAAGAAGAGCCATGGTTGGACTATAGCAGACATTCGAGGCATTAGTCCATCATTTTTCATGCACAAGATTTTGATGATTGATGAGTACAAACCCACAGTGGAGCATCAATGGAGATTAAATCCAATCATGAAGGAGGTCATGAAGAAAGAAATCATCAAATGGTTGGATGCTGGCATCATCTAACCTATCTCAGACAGTAGTTGGGTGAGTCTTATGCAGTGTGTACCAAAGAAAAGAGGAATTATTGTAGTGACAAATGAAAAGAACGAGTTGATTCCAACAAGAAATGTGACTGGATGAGAGTATGCATGGACTACCGGAAGCTAAACAAAGCAACAAGGAAAGATCATTTTTCGTTGCCATTTATTGATCAGATGCTAGACAAACAGGCGGGAACATGAGTTCTATTACTTTCTGGACGGATACTCGGGGTACAATCAGATTGCCATCCCTAGAAGATCAGAGAAAACTACATTTACATGTCTTATGGTACTTTTGCTTTTCACAGAATTCCATTTGGACTATGTAATGCTCCTGCCACATTCCAACGTTGCATGATGGCCATCTTCTCAGACATGCTAGAACAAAGTATGGAGGTTTTTATGGATGACTTCTTTGTGTTTGGAGATTCTTTTGACCACTGCTGCTGCAAAATCTGGAACACGTGTTACAAAGGTGCGAAGATACAAACTCGGTACTCAATTGGGAGAAATGTCATTTTATGGTACATGAAGGCATTGTTCTTGGACACCGGATCTCACAAAAGGGAATCGAGGTAGACAAAACAAAGATCGAGATAATTGAAAAACTACCTCCACCCACATCTCTGTCAAAGGGATTCGGAGTTTTCTCGGACATGCTGGCTTTTACAGGAGATTTATCAAAGACTTCTCAAAAATTACAAACCTATTTCATCATTTCATCTTCTGAGAAGATGTGCCTTTCAACTTCACCAAAGAATGCCAAGAAGCCTTTGAGATCCTAAAACAGAAGTTGGTCTCTGCCCCCATCATAGTAGCATCAGACTGGACCCTTCCATTTGAGGTGATGTGTCGATGCTAGTGATTTTGCTGTAGGAGCATTTTGGGACAACGCAAAGCAAAATCTTCCATGCCATTTACTATTCCAGCAGAACTCTGAATGAAGCTCAACTCAACTACACAACCACTGAAAAGGAGTTGCTTGCAGTTCTGTTTGCATTTGATAAATTTCGCTCTTATTCGCTGGGTCCCAAAATGGTGGTCTACACAGATCATTCAGCAATCAAGTATTTGATCGTAAAGAAAGATGCCAAACCCAGATTGATCCGTTGGATACTTCTTCTGCAAGAATTTGACGTGGAGATCAGAGACAGGAAATGGACAGAAAACCAAGTGGCAGATCATTTATCGAGGCTCGAGAATGGAGATACAGCTGGCAAAGAACTAACAATCAAAGAAACTTTTCCAGATGAACAGCTGTTTGCCATGAAACAGCAGGAAGTCCCTTGGTATGCTGACTATGTAAACTACATAGTGTCAGGAAAATGGCCGTTGGAATGGACAACTCAGCAAAGGAAGAAATTCTTCAAAGAAGTCAAGCACTATGTCTGGGATGAACCGTACCTGTTCAAACGTTGTGCTGATCAATTACTGAGACAGTGTGTTCCACATGAGGAGGTCAACAGTATTCTGCAATATTGTCATTCATCACATATGGCGAACACTTCAGCGGGAATAAAACTACAGCCAAAGTCCTACAATCAGGTTTATTTTGGCCTACTCTATTTAAAGATGCTTATCTGTTTGCTCTTCAATGTGACAGGTGCCAGAGAACTGGAAATATTTCAAGAAGAAATGAAGGACCGTTGCAAAATATTCTGGAAGTGGAGATATTTGATGTATAGGGGAATTGATTTTATGGGACCCTTTGTTCCATCATTCGGAAACCTGTACATACTGGTTGCAGTAGACTACGTCTCTAAATGGGTTGAAGTAATTGCACTGCCATCCAATGATTCAAAAGTGGTGATCAAATTCCTAAAAAAAATATTTTCACTCGCTTCGGAACACCTCGGGCAATTATCAGCGATGGTGGCTCACATTTTTGCAACAGATACTTCGATGCACTCCTATCCAAATACGAGTTACTCATAAGGTTGACACAGCCTATCATCCACAGTCAAACGTGCAAGTTGAAGTTTCAAACAGGGAATCAAAAGAATCTTGGAGAGAACCGTTGGATCAACAAGGAAGGATTGGTCTGAAAAACTGGATGACGCATTATGGGCCTACCAGACAGCTTACAAGACACTCATTGGTATGTCCCCATATCAAATGGTGTTCGGGAAAGCATTCCATCTGCAGTTGAGCTTGAACACAAGGTGTACTGGGCACTGAAGAAGTTGAATCTTGATCCACAAGCTGCAGGAGAGAAAAGACTTCACCAACTCAATGAGTTGGAGGAATTTCGCCTACATGCTTATGAGAATGCCAAACTGTACAAAGAGAATACCAAGAAATTGCATGACTGAAAAATAGTGCGTAAACAATTGGAACCAGGGCAGCAAGTGTTGTTGTACGATTCAAGATTAAAATTTTTTCCTGGAAAGCTGAAATTAAAATGGTCAGGTCCATTTGTGATTACGCAGGTGTTACCCTACGGAGTTATTGAGATGTACAATCCCAAGTCGAGCAACACATTCAAGGTTAACAGCCAACGTGTCAAGCACTACTGGGGAGAATCATTTGAGCGACAAAAAGAAAGTGTCACACTTTCAGATCCAGCCTAACGTTCGGGAAATCATGTCTAGCTGACGACATTAAACTTAGCGCTAGCTGGGAGGCAACCCAAGCAATTTGTGTATATATTGTGATGTGGTGTGTTTTTAATTTTTTTGTGTTTAGTTTTTACAGGTTAAGACGCATTTCAGGATGGAAGAAGCTCTTGTAAATCTTCACAAGCAATTTCCTTCTCTCCTCTCAAAATTCTCTGATAAATTTCTACAAAGCTCGCATGGAACGAATGAGACTTCTGACGATCCATGGTATTCCTAATGACATTCGTTGGGTAATCGAAGCACGAGTCCGATTAGAAAGTGAGTATTCTGATTCTTGTAATTCTTATTTGCCTGGTTTTGGAAGAAGCACCTATGTAAAGAAACGTAGAGCTAAGCAAACGGGTGTTGGTTACAAATGTACACGCTGGAATTGCAATACTCATTGTCGTTCTTTAGGAATGGTATCCGATAATCACGAAGATAAAATTAAATTCATTAGGGATGGACTTGAGTAAAGAGTCTTTAGATGATATATCTTCACTCTTGAGACGTATCCCAGTGGATATGTTGATATAGCCATTCACAAAATACATACACAATTCCGAAAAGAAAGACAGCATTTAAGTCTCGGGAATCTGATTCTAAAAGACCTTGTTTGCCAATTTATAAGAAATTGGATAGGAAGTTTGTCCCTGAAGCATAGACGTCATTCAAGCCGTTACATTATTATAATATTATATCTCTTTGTCTTTTCTTAATAATCCGACAGGATCCAGACTACTTTTGACCTTCACGATTTACTATTTTGCCACTAATCGTCATTTGGAAGATACTTGTGGTATTATTACTCATCATTTTCAGGTTCTATAAATTCAACTCATCATTGCACTCTTGAAGGCATCCAGAGCTGAAAAAAGAAACACAAAAATATGGAAGCCACTTCAAGAAGATGAGTTGTAAACATTTGTGTGTTTTGTGGTACCAGTGTTGGTGTTAAACCAGAATACATAGCAGCAGCACAAGAATTGGGTCGAGTCTTAGCTGAAAGGAATATGCACCTAGTATATGGAGGAGGCAATCTTGGACTAATGGGGATCGTTTCAAAGGCTGTACATGATGGAGGGAGTCAAGTCTTGAGAATCATCCAAAAACCCTTGGTAGAGGCGAATCTGATAGGACCATCAAATGGCGAGGAACTAATCGTGCCAAGTATGTCTGAACGACTGGTAGAGATGATTAACCGTGCTGATGCTTTTATTGCTTTTCCGGGAGGCTTGGGCACGATGGTGGAAATTTTTACAGTACTATCTTGGGCAAACTTGAACATACATCAGAAATTGCTTGGATTGTACAATGTTGATGGATTTTATGATTTTCTTTGTGTGTTTCTTGATGATTTCAGGAGAAATGGGTTCGTGTCAAAGCCTGTAAAAGAACTCATCTTTACTGCCAGAACTGCCCTAGATTTAATTGACCAAATCTTAGTCTTTGAACCTCAATTGACCCCATTCTTTCCAAGATAAATTGGTCCGATGATGATCGTGGTAAGAGCCGTCGAATAAATCTGGATCTTAACCTTTAACTTTTCATTTAGATGTGGAATTTCACCTAACAAGGTAAGGTTTCTAAACTCTTCTTCTACTGTTTAAGACATTGGGGACAATGTCTCATTTAGGTTTGGGGGAGGAGAATAGTTAAATTGTATCTTGTTCTTATTATTTTATTTTTAGTCAAAATTTTTCGAAAAAGCCAAAAAAAAATGAAAAATTTTACAAAAACCAAAAAAATATTTTGTGTTTTTATGTTTTTATTTGATTAATCAGTTGAAATTGGTGTGAGATAGCCGAGTAAGGAATTTCCACTCCTGAGACGTATCTCAACCTATTTCGGAACAAATTAATTTTTGTTTATTTCATTCTAAATTATTTAATTTGTGAATTCTCATAATACTGACTAAAATGAATCTTCATATGCTCAGTTGACAAGTATTATCAGCATACATGGTAACATACAGATATGAGTTGTAATTGAAAAGTTTGTAATATTCAGTGCTCTAGTATAATTGGAGGAAACATCTTTAAAAAGCGATGGGATTAAAAAAAAAATGTCTGAGATCCGAGTTATTAAGTCTGTAAGGGTGTCTTAACACCTAGTGCCCTAAAACCAACTGGTTTGTGAGTCACTGGCCCAAGCTCGTTACATGGATCGAAGATATTGCCAAATATATATATATCTGAAGTCTGAGTAATTAAGTCCGTAGAGGTATCTTAACACCTAGTGCCCTAAAGCCAACTGGTTTGGGAGTCACTGACCCAAAACTCGCTACGTAGATGGAAGATATTGCATAAAAAAAAAATCAAAAATCAAAGAGAAAAATCAAAAAAATATCCATTGCTTAAAAAAGTGTGAAATCTGATATAACTTTAGGACAAAAATATTACTTTCTTCTAAATTGCACTTGTGACTATTGTGGGCAAAAATGAGTTGATTAATATTTTGTTTACTGTGTATATGGAGAATGGTAAAAATAATCGAGAATTTACTTATTCGGTCTTTTAGAAAGAAACAAAACAACTATTGACTTGAATTAGAAGTTTCACATGTTAGTCACCAACTTCTTTATTCTCTTTTCTCTTGTCTGTTATTTTTGTGTGCATTAGTTTTAATATCTTCTTACTTTTATAAAATGTTTGTGGGTATCATTGTTGTAAACACTCACGAGACTACAACTCGTCCACTAGGGACACCTATGGGTTTAAAGGCTTGTTGCATACGCTAAATGCAATCGTGATCCCTACGAAAGTGGCTTAGTTTAATTTTAATTTTAATTTTTTGTTTTACTTGAGGACTAGCAAAATGTTAGGTTTGGGGTGTGATGAGGGAAAATATATCAATATTTACCTCCCATTTTACTTAATATTTTGTTTAGTTTCTCGGGTTTGATGAACGTTTTGATATGTTTTAGTTTATTTTGCAGATAAAATAATATTGGGACTCAATGAAATCATTTAGGACAAAATATGGGTCAAATAAGGGCAAATATTGGACTTGACATATTAATTTTTGAGATTGGAAACTTGAAAGGGCGTTTTAACGAAGTTCAGTTTTGGAAATTTCAGTTTTGCGCATCTATCGTATTTTGGACATATCTTTTTACTCCGATATCAGATTGAGCTGATTCAAGTTCCAGATTAATTAGACTTAAATATCTACAACTTTGAAAGACAATAATTTTGAATTCGGAATATTTCATGATCGAAATTGATGAAACATCCAGAAGTGTGTTATGTGTAATTATTAAAGTCATTTTCAAAGCAAACAATAAATTAATAAATAAATAATAAAAATTATCAAATCACCACCAAACATGATAGCAATTAGTGGAGCAATTAATAATAGATTTGGTGGAGTAATTAGTGGAGCAATTCATAATGGATTTGGTGGAGCATTTGATGGATGATTTGATGGAGGCAAAATTTTGCCTATAAATACCAAGTCATTTCATTTGTAAATTCATACTTTCTTATAAGGAATTCCTTAAGAATACTAAGAAGATTGTATCTTATTTTTTTTACAGCTTTCAGTAATTAATTTCAGCTTTCGCACTTTCTTTTCTTTACTTTTTAGTTTTTACTTTCTGCAATTTACTTTTACGCACAATACTTTTCTTTCTTTAATTTTCAGTTTTTACTTTTCAGTAATGAGAAGGTAACTCCCCTTGCTGGGGTAAAAAGTAAAACTTTTATTACTAATATTAGATTAATCTCCCTTAATTATAATATATAAACTAGTTAAAATCTGACTTAACGAGGATACTGCCATATTAGTCGGTTGATAATTATTTAAATTGGTTTTAACCTGACTAAACTGGATACCGCCTGATTGGTCGGTTGGTAATTAATTATTAATTTGACTTAATCTGGATACCGCCTATATGGCTGGTTGGTAATTATCATGCAAAGTTAATATATTATATTAAGGGAGATATCTAAAATAAAAGTAATAAAAGTGGATCATTTTACCTCAGTATTTTCTTTTATTGTAATTTTACTTTATTTACTTTTCAGCAATTTACTTTTCAGCATTTTACTTTTCAGCATTTTACTTTTCAGCATTTTACTTTATGTTTTTTATTTTATTTAAGTTTTTACTACCCGTAAATATTTTTCGTAACTAAGCCGTTATCTGGGTATTGATGAAGTCCAATATCACTGGTTTATAAGGGGTTAAATTACGGTTTGAGTAATATAAATGTTTATTTATTGAGCATTAGTCTTAATGCATCTTGTTAACTGGCCATTAATAAGATAATTCGGTAAACTTAAAATGAACTTGGAAAATGAATTTTAGGTTTAAGACCTTAGACTTAATAGCCCACGATCTTCCTTGAGGATAGATAACCCTTTAATAGATTTCCTTACAGGATAGGAATATACATGTCGGGTAGGGGTAGCCATAATTGGAACTTAATCTTAATGAATTCAGATAACTTGGTTAACATATGAATATGATTAATTGGGTTATACTAGGTATTTGTATTTGACCATCGGAAGAGGCTTTTACATAATTTCGTGTTTCAGGTTAATAAACCAATATATTACCCAAATGTAAAATAACCACTTCATCTTTTAAAAAGATATTTGAAGGATTCACAATCTTGGATAGTTTTATAAATTTGAATTTTCTACAATATACTTTCAAGCAATTTTATTTACTTGTTTTAAGTTTTAAAGTCACCACTCAATAAAACAACCAATCAATTAGATACTTGTAACATTTAACTTCATAAATTAATAACAAAAGGTTTTAAGTCATCGTGGGATCCATATTTTTATACTAATTGAACGATACGTGTGTTTGCGTTATACGTGTGTGATTACACACCGGTCAATGGCTTATTATTGAAATTCCAACGCCCACGTTGGTCGAGGAGGGCCCCTCTGGATAGACCGGGCCGGCGGTTCGGTTCGGTTCCGAACCGGAACCGAACCGTCCGGTTCCGGTTCCACACTAAAATGGAACCGGAACGGAACCGGAACCGGAACCGAACCGGAACCGTTCGGTTCCGGTTCCATTCGGTTTTTTTTTTTTTTTTTTTACTTTTTTGAAATAAAACTCAAATTACAAATAATTATATTAAATTATTATTTTTGAAAATAATTACAAATAAAATTACATAATCGGAAGGTGGGTGAAGAAGGACATCAACCGGAATTCTACTGGAAAAGAAGGACATCAGCCGTTTTGGATGACAAAACCGGAATTCCCACCGACCTTGATTCATAGGTGGGTGAAGAAGGACATCAACCCCTCTCTGACTCGGAAGATGAAGGAACTCCTCCCCCCACATTGTAACTTAATAAAAAAAAATTTTGTATCACGGCATAACGATGGCCTTTTTAATAAATGAAGAAAATTCTAAGTGTATGTGCCCTTTACTAGGCATTTTTATTTCCGAAGCAGCATTCCATGCAAGTTTTTCCATTTATTTTAAGTGAATGATCCCCAATGATGTTGCATTGAAAATTTAGTTAAATGCTTTAATAACAGAGCCTTTATTTTTAAGCACCGGGTCTCGGAGATCGGAGTTTGAAACTTGTCCAATTTTAAATTTTGGTTAGGTAAATTGCGTTAATTCTGATATTCAACTTTCGGAGTTCTATTATGCTATGGCAATAAGGAGCTAAAGTGTGAATTAGCCAACTTGTTTACTTAGAATAGTTTAGTTAAGTTTGCACATAATTTTCTGCTAATTTTCAATGCTATTTCCCATGGCGCGCTGTTAGTGGAAGTGACCAGGGTTGTGGGTTCCCTATTTGACTTGGAATTTGTCCATTTCCAGTATAAAAAGTTAGTGGATTCTCCACTCTGCATGGTTACTGCGTAACTCAATTTATAGAAAGATACAACCTGATTTTAGGAGTATGAATGTTTGGCTTCGTCGTCTACTTCACCTAAGGTTTGTCGGCTTTTGAAAGCTCAACGGAGGGTTATTTTAGATACTCTATCCCTAGCCCCAAAGCGTAAACTCAACAATGAGATTTACTTTTGTCAAGTATTCAGGGACTCCTAAACGGGCAAGCCAGGTTCATCAAGAGAAGTTCCTTTTCAGGCTGGATCTCGAGTGATTTTTTGAGGCTTGGGTTCTCCAGAGGATACTCTTATCGGGACTAATCATGCATAATTTAACAAGGATGGGTGTAACATAACAAATAACTAATCATGCAATTAACTAGAGAAAGTAGTAAACATGGCCTGACATGTTGTAGGTGGCTGAATGTATGTGTACGTCCGACCGGACGTGATGTTCGCACGGTTAGAGATACCGTGTCACTAAAAGAAACTCCAAAATGAAGAAATACTAAGAAGTGCAGCCTCATATCGTACATTTTCTATGTATTTTAGCTCTAATGACACTTCTGATCGTCGGGTAGATGTTGGATTTATACCAGGGGAAATGAGCTCCAAAGAGAGGTGAATGATTTCTCTCATAAGGTTACTGTTTTAGTTTTTTTTTAGGATTCTTCTGGATTGATTCCCACCAGCCTCCAAATTGTGTATCCCCCATTTATGAATGGGGATCCCCATTTTTATTAAAAAAATGAGGGGGTGAGAATGGAAGGAGGAGACATAATCCCTTTCACTTCTCCAGTGATTGCCAATCTGCTGTGTCAATTACAACTCAAGACATATCCAATCAGATTTATATTTTGAGATATATGTCTGACCAGACATAGTCATGCACGTGATTCTTGTAACTGAAGATATGGATAGTTATTGACAGCTCGATACAGTTGGATCCATGTCCTGCTGGATATATATTTTGAATTGTATGTCTGGCCGAATATATATTTTGAATTTCATATCCGGCTGGAAATCAATCAGGTCCGTGATTTCAATGATTGACAATCACTACATTAACTGACAACTGTCTCATGTCCAATCGAATTTAGGGTTTCTGGGTATATCCGGCCAAATTTACTAGCTAGAGAGAAGGTATACCAGACATAAGTGATGTATGGTTGGCTTTTGGGCTATATTCCTTGGAGTTCCTTTCCTTCATGGCATTCATCCTTACAATTTTCGGAGGGTGTCCCCATAGGAGACTCATCATCGGGCTATGCGTAAAAATACAGTGTCTACAATCGTCCCCACTTTGGTAGGCTTTTGTAGTGTGTGACAGTGACAAGTTTATCAAAGTCATGCATGAATTTTTACTTGCCTGATTTGTCGGGCATCACCAGACTTACATTGCTGTGTTTATTTTGATTATTGTTACGTGGGCCCTCTGTTCAGATAGTTGTTGAACCCTTGGTCTTTCGATGCCTTGATCGATTGAGAGATGCCTCGATCTCTATTATGATAGTGGTTGGACCATCTGTCCCTTAATGCCTCGATCGGTTATGAGATGCCTTAATCTCCGCTATGATTGGACCCTCAAGTCCCTCGATACCTCAATCGATTGTGAAATAACTTATCCATATCCTGAGGATTGATGAACCTATAAGTCCCCCGATGCCTCGATCGGTTGTGAGATGCCTCGATCTCTGCTGTAGTGATTGATGAACTCGAAGGTCCCCTAATGCATCGATCGGTTTGAGATTTCTCGATCTCTACTGTAATGATTGATGAACCTACAGGTCCCTCTGATGCCTTGATCGGGTTGAGATGCCTCAATGTATGTTGTAATGATTGATGAACCTGCAGGTCCCTCGATGTCTCGATTGTTTGAGATGCATTGATCTCTGCTGTGATCGAATCCTCGTATCCGATCTCAATTCTGTTGGACAATTATGACATGGTAATACTTTTAATATAAAATTAGATTAATCTCCCTTATTTTAATTAAAATTTGGATTTATTAGTTACCGCCTATATGGCCGGTTTAGGTAACAACCTTATTTACCGGCTATATGGTCGGTTTTACATTCCAGACGTAGTTTCCGCCTATATGGTCGGTTTAGGTAATAATATTGTTATCGCCTATATGGTCGGTTAGACTTAATTGAGACAAATGGAATTTCTGCCTTTATGGTATGGTTAAATAATTAATTAATCCGTAAATATTGATAATAATGGAGATTTCTAATTTTGAAATATTAAAAGTGGATCCTTTAACCCCCACATTTTCTTTCATTATTGTATTTTACTTTTATTTATTTCAAGTTATTTTTTATGATGTTTTGTTTAATTAAGTTTTTAGTAATCCTAGGTATGTATCATAGCTAAATACATTATCTAGGGTTGTGATGAATTCCAATATCACCGGTTTATAAAGTTCGTTATTTTATGTCTTCGGTAATTTAAAGGTTTATTTATTGAGTCTTAAGCTTAATGCTTATTGTTAACTGACCATTAATAAGATTGATCTGGTAAACTTAAAATAAACTTGACGAAGGAATTTTAGGTTTCAGCCTTAGACCCAATAGCTCACGATCTCACCTCGAGGCATGGTGAACCTTAGGTAGATTTCCTTACAGGATAGACATATACTGTCAGGCGGGGGTAGCCAAAATTGGAACTTATTCTTAATGAATTCAGGTAACTTGGTTAACATAGACATATGATTAATTTTGTTATTTGGGTGTTTGCATCTGACCATCGACAGAGGCTTTTTGCATATTTTCGTATTCCAGGTTAATAAAGGAATATATTGCACAAACATGAGATAACCACTTCATCTTAAAAGATATTGGAAGGATTCACAACCCTAGATAGTTTTATAATATTGAATTTTCCCTTAATTTACTTTCCTACTGATTTATTTACTTGTTTTAGCAAAAATCACCATCAAATCAACAAACCAATCTATTAGGTACTTATAAACATTTAACTTCATAAATTGATAGCTAAAGTATTAAGTCCTCATGGGATTGATATTTTATACTACTTGAATGATACGTGCGCTTGCGTTACGTGAGTGATTTCACTGATCAAGTTTTTAGCGCCGTTGCCGGGGATCTATTTATCTTTCACTATTAATTTTGAGGTTAGATACATTTTCTTGTGTCTAATTTATTTTTACTTATTATTTTTTTATTTTCTTTTGTTTCAGGTTTTCAGACACTACATGAAAAGAACCAGAAGCTTTGAAATCCGTCCGTTTGACCCAGAGATTGAAAGAACCATCAGACAGTTGAGAAGGGAAAGACGTGAAGGTCAAGAAGCACTGATCTACATGGAACCTGAACCTTTGGAGGTTTTACCACCAATTCCCATTCGAGACAGAACTATTCCGGTGGTTGACAGTTTCATTTCAAGTATTATACTTCCTCTCTTACCAGCAAATGCATGTGACATCAAAACATGCATCCAAATGATACAGTAGTCAGTTCAGTTTAGAGGAATGCAGCTGAAGATCCTAATGCCCACATTAGCAACTTCCTGGAAGTTTTCGGCACATTCAATTACAATCGAGCGGCTGAAGAAGCAATGAGACTATGTTTTTTCTCATATTCTTTGAAAGACAGAGCTAAGGCTTGGCTACATTCACTACCAGCAAGTTCCATCACAACTTGGAACACTCTAGCCACCAAATTCCTTGCAAAATACTTTCCCCCATCCAGAACTGCAAAGCTAAGGAATGACATTACATCATTTGTGCAATATGACTCAGAATCCCTCTGCGAAGCTTGGGAAAGATACAAGGATTTGCTAAAAAAATATCCTCACCATGAGATTACAAAGTGGCTACAAGATCAAACCTTCTATAATGGACTTAATGGATTAATGAGAACCACAATTGATGTTACTGCTAGGGGAGCTTTAATGGCAAAATGAGAAGATCAGGCCTGGGACTTAATTGAAGAAATGGCCAATAACAATTCCTTGTGGCCAACAGAAAGGAGCATGATTCAACGAATCGCAGGAATCCATGAAGTTGGAGCCAACACAGCAATGAATGCCAAGCTGGAACAGATGTGAAAATTCATGGAAACACTTAGCACGCAAGTTGTAAACATCGCTGGAGCCATAAGTTCACCATATGAAGGAGCACCTGAGACAAACCAACATGATGAGACGGTGAATTATGTCATTAATTTCAACAAACAGTAGAACAATCCATATTCCAACACCTACAACCCAGGGTGGAGGAATCATCCCAATTTCGCATGGAGCAACAATTTAGGGCAAATGAACAATCCACCACCAGGATTTCAATAGCAAAACAAAGGCCATAAGTATTAAAAAGAACCATGAATAATAAAAGTGTTGGCTCACTTGAAAAAGCTAGAAGCAAAATACGACTCTCGAGCAGCATCATATGATGCTATGTTTCAATCCCAAGCAGCATTAATTCAAAGCCAAACAGTATCTTTGAAAGCACTGGAGAATCAAATGGGACAACTGGCCAATGCTCAGAGTTACAGACTGCAAGGAAACCTTCCTAGCAACACATAACCAAATCCAAGGAACATGGGGAATGAGCAATATCATGCCATCACTTTGAAAAGCGGTACTGAAATCAACAAAAAATGTTAGAATCAAGGCATCCACTGAGGAAGTTCCAAAAGAGAAGCGAAGCTAAACCGCAGATGGAGGAAAAAGAGGTAAAAGAAAATGATCGAGAAAGATTCACTCCACGTCCACATTTTCCATAGCGTCTCAAGAAAAACAAACTGGATAAACAATTTGCTCGATTCCTGGAGATCTTCAAAAAGCTGCATATCAACATTCCATTTGCAGAAGCATTGGAACAAATTCCCAGCTATGTCAAATTCATGAAAGACATTCTTTTACAAAAACGGAGATTGGGAGACTACGAGACAATAGCATTGACAGAAGAATGCAGCGTCATCATTCAGAGGAAGCTTCCCCCAATGTTGAAAGAACCTGGCGGTTTCACCATCCCTTACATCATAGGAGAACATAACTTCGGTAAAGCTCTATGTGATTTAGGTGATAGTGTTAACTTGATGCCTTTTTCTATTTACAGGAAACTGCAATTGGAGAAGCAATGCCCACCTCAGTCTCTCTGTAACTTGCTGATAGATCGTTCACATTTCCGAAGGTGTAGTTGAAGATGTGCTGGTCAAAGTCGATAAACTCATCCTCCCAGCAGTCTTTATTATCCTTGACATGGAGGAGACGAAGATGTGACCATCATCCTCGGGAGACCATTATTGGCTACCGGTCAAACCGTTATTGATGTACAAAAATGTGAACTAACCATGAGGGTACATGACCAAGAAGTAAAATTCAATGTTTTCAAAGCCATGGAATTCCCGAATGATGAAAAAATGAGGAATGTTTCAGACTTGATGTGAAAGATAGTATCATCCAGAACCCAAATGAAAAGCAAAGTTCAACCGATAAACTTAAAGTATATCAACTGTCTGAAGATAAAGCGTACTGCACACTGAACAAGTTAAATCTTGATCTACAAGCAACTGAACATAAAAGACTCCACAAACTCAAAGAATTGGAGGAATTCCACATACAGCCTTTCGAGAATGCCAAACTGTACAAAGAAAAGGCCAAGAAGAGACATGATGAGAATTAGTGCGCATACAACTAGAACCGGGGCAACGGGTATTGTTCAGCAAATCAAGGTTGAAAATTTTCCCTGTAAGGTTAAAATCACGGTGGTAAGGTCCATTCTTAATCACTCAAGTTTTACCAAATATAACCATTGAGTTACATGATCCCAATTCTAATGAAACATTCAAGGTTAAAGTAAGCATGTCAAGTACTACTGGGGAGAATCATTGGAGTGACAAAAAGAAAGTGTCACACTTTCAGATCCAGCCTAACGTTCGGGCAGTCATGTCTAGTTGACGATGTTAAACTTAGCACTAGCAGGGAGGTAACTCATGCAAATTATGTATATATTCAGATTTAGTGTGTTTTATTTTTTGTGTGTTTAATTTTTGTAGGTAAAGTCACATTTCATGATGGAAGACGTTCTCGCAAATCTTCACAAGCAATTTCCTTCTCTCCCTCAAAACTCTCTGATGAAATTCTACAAAGCTCGCTTGGAACGAATGAGACTTTTGATGATCAAAGGTATTCCTAATGACATTCGTTGGATTATTGAAGCACGGGTCCGATTGGCAGGTGAGTCCTCTGACTCTTTTATTGCATATCTGCCTAGTTTAGGAAGAAGCACATATGCTAAGAAAAGAAGAGCTAAAAGACTAGGTGTTTGCTATAAATGAGCACGCATGACATGTAATACTCGTTGTCGTTCTTTAGGAATGGTGTTTGATAACCGTGAAGATAAAATTAAATTTATTAGGGATGGATTGAGTAAGGATTCTTTGGATGACATATCATTGACTCTTGAGACGCATCCCAGTGGATATGTGCATCACACAATTCACATGTTACATGCACAATTTGTTGGACAATTATGACCCATAGCATCACTATTTGTACAGAACATGGTGTTGTTGTACAAATTAACTATGTGACAAAAGAAATTGCTCTTTTATCATTTGTAATTGGATTACCAAGATACATAAATGATAAAAGTCCATATGATTAGTTCCGGATTAATAAGATATGGGACAATATTAATCCATTAAGGTTTAATCATTAAATATCCATAGTCGTAGTATTATCGAGACTGGACATCGATAATGCAGAATAGACTAGTATTGCTCTTGTGCGTGTTGTGAAAGCATGACGGCATAGTTCTCATATATTTATGTATTGGATACTTATGCAAGTGTAATAGGAGGTTGTGTTTACCGATGGTACGGGAAAAGCTTCGCTCTGGATAGACCCCTCAGAATCCCATTGGTAGTATGACTATGTGTCTATGGGAATCCGAATTCGGGTAAGTGTATTTGGTCTTAACCTGAGACTTGCATCGCTAATACTTGCGAAAATCAATATACTTTGGTTTTGGTCGTCCGGGGCTTTAACAGGTTCTGTGTACGCCTCTTCTGGGTATATTGAGAATCGTAGTGTATTGGGTGTGATGTCAAGATGGAAGTATCACTTCAGTCATATGGAGATGATGATCACGTAGGATACGGAACTATTACTCTTAAGTACTGCAGTCATCGGGATAATATGACTAGGTCATGTTTATCCGATTATAGAGACTAGTTACCAGAGATCCGATATATGCTTCGTACGGGGCAGACACAATTCCAACCTCAGGCCTAGCATGTGACATCTGATTCTGGATCGTTATACGCAATACTACGTATAATACGTATACTACGCCTGACATAGATTACATATTCCTTAAAAGATATTTCTGGAGAATTGGGTAGGCACGACGCTTTGCTAGATGCCAATCATGTCTTGTAAATCGGTAAGAACGTGGTACTAGGTACGCAAGTATTCGGCTATTCCGATGACCGGATTTACTGCCAACATATCC